>JASDQU010815647.1:0-20374 GCA_032191745.1 Picea mariana
GACTCCTCTTTTGACTTGTCTTTCCCAAAATAGCCTCTGGATTTGATGGAATAATCCACCACCTGTCTAGTCCAAATGGTTTCATCTGCTTTTAATTCAAAAATTTCAAATCTGGGCGAAAATCGTAACATTCTGGCCGTTACAGGCTTTCCACAGCACATAGCCTGTGAAAAAATGCTCCTTAGCTGCAGAAAGCGCCACTTTCAACAGCTAACGGGTAAAAAATTATGCCTTCTGTGCTGTTGAAAGCGGACAGATTTTAAAAATTGAATTTCTCGGTCATAAAAAATCCATTTTTCACGTATGAATAGTCGATTGACATCTACGGAATCTCATCTTTCCAATGGTATTGTCAGATATTAATTTGGAGCTCATGAAATGATTGAAAATTTCCCTTCAAGTTTAAGTGTCATTTTTCCATTTGCAATTCAAAAATCCTAAATGATCCTTTGTGAACAGTGTCTGATATGGAAACAAAGGTTTGATTTGATGCTGCCAACCCGAGAGTACAACCTCTGTTAGCTATTGATAATCTTGATTTTCCTCAGCGTGCCTCTTTGTAAGCCCCTGTTAGCTGCGGAAAGTATGCACTTTCCACAGCGCGCCACTTTGTAGAAGACCCTCCTTAGCTGTTGAAAGCATGTATCTTTGACAGCGCGCCACTAGAGAACTGATTTAAGAACCTTTTAATATTTGACACTTTCAACAAYGCGCCAACTGGTGAAATGATCTCCTTAGCTGTTGAAAGTGGGCACTTTCCACAGCTCACAATGAACCTTTGAAAACAAGTTAGCTGTGGAAAGTAAAAAATGATAATTTTGAAAAAGAAGACTTTACAATCCAAATTTAAGTCAAACCAAAATCTAAAATTTTGCAGCTAAAAGACTCAATAATGAATCGAGGAAACCATCAATAACCATGCTATCCACCGTAAAACCTGACCAAAATGACGGTGCTATTTTGGGAGTTAACACCAACCTAATCCAAGGCCCTAATCCTGAACTAGTTTGTGAACCCTACAAACATAAAAGTCTAGTATATTTTAAAATTAGCGTTGCTTTTAAGGATTGTCTTACGTCAAGGGGTATGAGGGTGAAACTGATCATGTGTAAAAGACGAAAGCAAAAAATGAATGAAAAATCTAGAAACAAAAAACTTTTACGAAATGCAAAATTTCAACAACTTTTCACAAAGAAAGATTTTTTAATTTTTCTAAGATTTTGGACAACAAACTCAAAATAATTTTGCTCAACTACAAGCTACTTATGATCTAAGTGAACTACAAAAAACTTACGAAATAAAAGACTTTTCCCTAGCTAATGATGCAGAAACACACTCTTCAACCAAAGAAGAAAATGAAAAGAGATTTTTTTTTATTTACGTGCTAGTAAAGCAAGAAAGGGAAAATACCGACAAGCAAAAAACCAAGAAAAACAATTCTAGCTTAAAGCGCAGATCGCAAAGAATCAGGTTAAAGAATCACACAAAGGAAATTGAAAAAACAATGACTCTCACGCTTGTCTAAAAACCATAAAAAAAAACTTTTTTTTTATTTTTCTGTCAACTTTGAACTGAGAAAAAGTAGGCTAAGGGTAAGATGAAGCCTAAGCTACTGACTGTTCAAACATAGATTCAAACACCTGAGATGAATACTTCTTATCAAAGGAGGGGATGACTGCCCCACCCTGAACAAAAAGTAGCCTGTACAAGCATGCTACTATCACTCAAATAGCACGCGTGCAAACACGTGCTGACCAGAGACAGAGAGCGTGTACACGTGGGCTGACCTTGTACAGGCCGCGTGTATATCTAAATTCTAAGAAAAAATATGAAAACAGGCAGTCCAGACCAAGAAGAGGCCTCTGGTATTGATAACCAGGATCCCTTGCAGGCTTGGATACTCTTTCTAACAGAAAAAACAAATAATGTCAGGAAAAATAATAAGGCAAAAAAAAGCAATCTGAGATAGGACTGAAATCAAGAAAGACTCAGATAGGATTCCAGAAAACCCCCTAAGAATGTGTGATTCTGACAGGGAAGAGGAGGACTACCTATAAGGTTCTCTGAACTCCTACATGCTACTACTATCTCTACAGCTAGCGTTCACACGCGTGCTGTCAGAGGATAGGACGCGGGTACACCTGTTCAGGCCTTCTGCAGGCTGTGTGTACCTCTGTGTGTCCCGAAAAATACAGTCAAGAAAAAGTCACGGAAAGATGGTATGGAAAACCAGGCTCCCTGCTAGCTCATACCTTACAGAAATAAAAGAAAAAGATAGGCAAAGAAAAAACAAAAAACCTAATCTCTAAACTACCCAAAAACTTAAATAAATCCAGGAACCCTAAAGAGTATTCTCCCCAGTACGTTCGCCAATTCTGTTGTTGGGAAAAACACCCTACCGACTAGCAAATTAGGGTTTGACTTTGCATGCAGATTTGATCGAATAGAAACTACTTTTTTACCTACATCCCAAGATTTAAACCCCTTTTTCTCAGTAAATGCATGGAAAAGGACCACCTACCTTATTACCGCATTCGATGTAGATCCTCCATTGTGCTTGATCACTTGTTTGCATTGATTCTTCCAAAGATGACCTGCACTCAAGACAAACAACAACTATACATGCATGCTACTTCTATACTCAAGGGTTATAAATCAAACATAAACCAATCGAATCATAGACAGCTCATGAATTGGGACAGGAAAAGCATTCTTTTTATTACGTAAAGCGAATCAACTTACAAAAGCTGAGACTGGCCACCGCTCCTTGAACCTAATCTTGGGCTCCTCTTCTTCTGTCCTTCAACTGCTTTGCGTTAAATCTCCTTTGGCGTGAGGAAAGGCTAAAGGGTTGCGACAATGGAATACGTAAATGGGTAGAGTTTCTTTTCTATATTTTTTCCTCCTCCAAATGATACCCCTACCCCTTCTTTTATAGGCTAGAAGGAGCTAGGGTTTTGGATGAACCCTCGGCTATGCATGGTCGGGAATTTCAGTTAACTGACCCATAGCTTTTTGTTCCGTCGACAACTTTCCTTTTTTTGTGCTTTGGTAGGTACACGCAGGCTGTTGTGAGTCAACCAGTGTGTACACGCGTGCAGTAATGGGTTAGGGCGTGTGGGCCTTTACACAAGAGGATTTTCAAAGAGTTGTTCAACAAAGTTTTGGAAAAGAAGTGATATGAGTTGGCCTGATGCCAGGTAAGCATGTGTGGTGCAATTTAGGGTTATAACAATATGCAACAAAACAAGCTTGGCACACCTTCTATAAAAAATGTCTTAATGGTACTATTCATCTTGGGACTTGTTGGTCTAAATACCACTTTACTTATGAAGTGCTAATTTGATCTCCGAGGTTAGTTTATAGACCATTCACACAATGAATCTAAAATTGGAAGCTTTTTCTATACACTCCAGGATTTTCTAAGTCTGCAGCAAAATCAGGGGAACCATCTCCGCAACAGAAACGTAGGCATAACTCAGCCTGTTAATAAACAATTACTGGATAGTAAACTTCCAGCTTGGCGACTTGTGGGTTATAAACCCATAGTTCTTTCCTCGATGAAAATATCAGAGTCACTTTCAATAAACACACCAGTGCACAAACAACCATTCCATGGATACATTCATCTCCCCACGATATCCCTTCTCGTGTAACTTCCACCTTGGTGACCTGTGGTTTATGAACCCATAGTTCTTTCCTCGATGCACAAACAACCATTCCAAGGATACATTCTTGTCCCCACGATATCCCTTCTCGTGTATGTAGCAATAATAAAAATCTCTCTCTCATCCTACATTCTTGACATCATATATATCTTTATGTATGCATCACATGGGAATTCGTGAATCATTCACACAGTTATCATAAATCAATATTTCAATAATAGTTTTTTTTAACAGTTTTTTTCCAGGTAACATGTGCTGGGGATGGGCACTTTCCCCAGGGTAAACCTTAGATTCTTCAGGGCAGAAGCTCAGGTCAACGACTCATGAGTAGATCATATATAGCTCATCAATAGTCAGCTCACTAAAAACAAACATGTCATAAAGTGGGATTTGAACCCACGGGAAGAAGGTTAGGTCATCTGCTCAGGAGTAGATCATATATAGTTCATCAACAGTCAGCTCACTAAAAACAAACATGTCACAAAGTGGGATTTGAACCCAGGTGGGGAGGGTAACAAATTTCCCTCACAACCACTCAATCTACACCTAAGTAACTAAATTAACAGTTATTTCAATGAACCATACGTTCCTCACACTTAACACAGATATATATTTCAATGGACCATACATTCCTCACACTTGAACACATATATATTTAAATGGACCATACATTCCTCACACTTGAAAACATATATAGTGGGAAAACAGTTTGTTGATCTATTAATTTAATCACATATACAAGCAAGGTTTGTGCAACAACACTCCTATCTATTGGAACCAGCCTTTCTTATTGAATCCATATGTATCCAAAAATCCTACACTACCTATCTAGCCAACTAATTGCTCTCAAACACTGTCGTTCTCCAAACTGTCAAGAGTGCACATCTCATTTACACGTTCATCTATTTATTTCAGTGTTAACCTCTAAATCTACACCTCGAAAATCAGAAGCTCAGATTAGATTTTACGAAGATTTTTCAGAGTTGTACTTGCCTGGAAGGTGAATGATGCTTTAGGGGCATGCATTCCAAGGAACATTATTTCCCATTGATATGTTGTCATTGGGAGTGATTCCATGTGGTAGCCCTGTCATGATTTTCCCTATTTGGCCAAAACTTCACAAGGCCATATCTTCCTTATACAACGTCTGTTTGAGTCTGTTCAAGTGGCATTGAAAATATTTCCTTGAGCTCTATACAATGGAGTTATTTTCATCACCATTCGAGACTATCAATTTTTGAACATTCTTAGATCCACCTGGATCAAAGGGCAAGGAAAGAAAAACCAAGGGATTCTGCTCCCTATTGTAGCTCAACACAGGCCCAAGCATGAAGGCCTAGGATTAGTGGACAAAAATCCAACACAAGTTCAACTCAAGCCACCTTCATCAAGGCAAGAGGAACTAGAAAAGACGATATTCCCATGGGGGAGAAGGAAGCTACAAAAGGAATGTGAAATGAACCACTCAAATATGATTTTCAAGGATTAGAAGAGGGAAAAAAAGATATGATTCCCATCTAGATCCGCTCCAATTCTTGTGGGATCCAGCAACCAAGTTGGCAAACATCATCACATACTGAAAATGTATGGCATAATATCTTTGGTTTGTTTCTATTACAAGAAAGGGGGTCATAAGGCTAGTAATTTTTCGCACTCTAGAAGGCCAAGCAACCCATGCAAGAACTATTTCTAGTACTAAAGATTGAATAGACATTGGGAAGCCAAATGCAGGAAGGTTCACCTAGAATCCTAAGAACCAAACAACCAAGAAAAAAAATTGGATAGGCAAGGTCAAGGGGAAATTGGAGATGTTGGCACTTGCAACCCAAGGAGAAACATTTTTTCAATGACCTATTGCAATAGTGAATGTCATCTTTAGCCATGAGATGGACAACAAGATTATGCCAAAGGAAACCCCTATTCAACTCTTATCTTTATCTTTGCAGTGGAGGCACCCTTTCTTGGAGATTTGTCGAAGGATGCTTAAAGACAAAGATGAAGAAGATTGAAGGGAATCGAAGCATTTGGGGACCAAAATATTGCAAATGGGGAGGTGTGTTCTAAATTGATCCTCATTAAAATCTTTTTTTAAGCTTTGTAATAACCATTTAATTGTTTTTTGGCAAAGTTGAGCAAATGCCAAAAATTCACTTGGAAGTTGAAATGAACCATTTTGATGTTTGGCATTCCAAGGAAACCCATTCAAAATGAAGGATGTGGAGGGTAATGGAATTGAATGGAAGAGAAGAGAGCAAAGACTAAGAGGAAATGAATAAGGGAAATTCTAGAGGGGATATCTCTAACAGGTAGTCAGCTCAAAGATCGTAGGACAAGGGAGATATTGTGCTTGGACACACATGAGTGAAGATTGTTGTTGAGTTCAATCCACCTGTAAATTATTTTTTGCTAGTGAGTAAAAATGCATAAGGTTTTCTACGCATAGATCACCCTTTTTTCAATCAATTCCTCTTAATGAAAATCCCCTAGAACTTGGTTTTTCCATTTGGATTTCAAGTGTAAACAAAATCTTTGTTGTCTCATGGTGTTAATGGTTGTGTATACTTGATGTAGTTTTGGTTTTAATATATTATTGCATTCTATTTAAACCATGAGAAATATAAAAAATATTTATTGTAATCCTATATGTGTTCATTGGTTTAAACAATTGGTTGAATGTTTTGATGGTTCACTATTTAACCACATTCTACAACCAATCTTGCAATTGTTTCTTTCTGGTGGTTCATTATTTTGTGGTTCGTTTGTACGAGTACACAACATTTCAATTAGTTACATTACCATACACTACAACATTGTTGTATTCACCCATTATTCATTTATTTGATCACTCGATTATAACTACAACACCACCACATATCTTCCATTTGATGTGTGAAGAGAAATTTCAACTTTAGAATAGATTTGGAGAGCCTTTGTTGAGCAGAGGTATGCCATGTCTATTGAAGCAAGCAACCAAGTAGTGAACCAAATATGAAACATAGCCATTATTTTTTATGTCTATTGGCGATTAACAACATAGAGATTTATTTATTTCCACAGAGATCCGTGTTGATGAAAAAAACATGTCATATGCCTACCATTTATGGATAACAAAGTTTGGAGTTGCATTCCTAGTCTATAACAATAGTATATAAGTTGGAAAAAACATGGACATTCTTGATCATTTATACGCATAAAAATGTTTGAAGTTACATCTACAACCTATATCAAGAGTATATATGATGGTAGAATTTTTAACAAATAATATATCAATGATTAAATTGGAAACTTGTTAATTTTTTTGATGTTATGGGTGAGGGCCCTATTTCAAAATTCGATTTAATGTTACTAAAAAAATATTGGAAATCGATATATTAGTTATTGGAAATTGACATCTCAAGTATTGGAAACCAACATCTCATGTATCGGACATTGGCATCTCAACTATTGGAAATCAATATCTTAAGTACTCGAAATCGATATCTTAAGTACTTGAAATCGATATCCATAATACATTTATGATGGCTTGGACTAAAATTAGTTTAAATTTAATTAAATGTTTTTTTTTTTTTAATTTCTTGTGTTTGCATTGGTAGTGTGACACTTTGTAGTTGAGGTAGATGACTGAAATGGCTTGGGGTTCCTTACATTGTCAACCACATCCTCTTTCCTTATCATCAAATTCCATAGCGAATCTTTTGGTTTTGTTGAGTGCTTGGCATTGAGTTGAGCCAATAAACCATTTGATGTTTGTTGTGGATCTGTTTTGGATCACACCTCCCTATTAGGAGGCTCTTGGTCCCAAAAAGATGATTTGAAAAGGGGATGGAAGAACACAGACTCCACTTGTCTCCACAATTCCACTACTCCATTAGATTTGAAGGATACCTTCTTTGTGTTTGTCTCAATCAAGTTGTTTTTATTCTATTGTCACATTGCTAATGGATATATTCTTCCTCTCCCCTTGTGTACCTTGATGAGGTATGCATTACCGCCTTTATCCAAGCAATATTTCTTCTCTTTCATGTAGAAATTACATCCCTATTCCATAATTATGGGTTGCCAAACATCAATTTACAAACATCTACCAGTACAACTTCTCATTCTACCTCATCATCATAATCACCATTGATGGAAAAAATGATTTTGCATCTTTTGACGATTCTCATGATAGATTTCTCTTGGATCCAACCCAATGAACATGGTTGTACTAAATCATGATTTTTTAGACCAAGCTCATTTAGTGAGGATTCAAAACTTAAATTACATTGAGAACCATTGCCAAACGAAGCATTAAAATTTCGATCCTTCACTTCAACTTTGATTTGGAATAGTGCATTTATGTATCCACTTTCTCTCGGTTGTTGCAATGTGGTGCAAAATATGGCTTCATCTGCATTATAGGTGATTTCCACCTCTGTTTATTTTATCTTAGTAGTTGCAATAACCTATTTCTACATCATAATGTTCACATTATGCAATTACTATTAGAATTGTTTCCCTTTTGTCTTAATAGCTGCATTAGCCCCTTCCTTGGATTTGTAAACTTTTGTACACAATTCTGAATTCACTACCCATTCATGTGCCCATGCACATCATAGTGTTTACATTATGCAGTTCCTATTGGAATCTTTTCCCTTTTGGATTGTGTTTGCAATCCTTTTTCCTTTGGCCTATTGGTCTCTTTTTGGCCCTTCTATGGTTGCCCCTTTGTGAAGTCTAGTTCAATGTATAGATTTTTTTTCTAACCTCGTCTATTCTTTTCACACTAATGGGATGTAATTGGTTTCATATATGGTTGAATAGTCCTCCAAGTAACTTCACCATTACCCAAGATCTTCTGAAGATCCTTACCCGACTTGATAGCTTTCTTCCATATCTTGAATGTGTATTCTTGGACACCTGTCCCTCTTCTCGTTGATGGTACTTCCATTTCATGAGTTGTTTCTCTTTGTATGCTATGGGATAGAACTATAATTTCAACAATGCCTTGAACTCCCCCCATTTTGTAACCATGGTATTTTTATCTATTCTCAATGTATCTACATAACTCTCCCACCACAACAAATCATGTCTAAATATTTTCAAATGAAAAACAAATGTTGTGTTTCTTTGATTTGATAAAAGTTGAAATAAATCCTTAATTGTTTCAACTAATTATTCAACTTTTTGACATTAACTTGACCATCATACATTGGTATTTCAAGTTTTTCTTCAATCTTAAATGGAATATTGGAAGATGAAAGAAGATAATTATTTTTATCAAAGTCGAAGATTCTCACATTTAGAATCTTCTAGGTCATCCTTTTCTTCTTGATGCTTAGTCTTGGATAAGTGTCCTTCCTTACCCTATATTACCATCAACTGTGTTACCATATTAGTCAATGTAGCAATGTTATGCTCCAATTAACTAAATATGGATTCTAGATTTTCCTTGTCATCTTCTTCATGAGAAGTCCCCACCATTTTTGGTTTTTTGTCCCTCTCTAGACCTTGCAACACTGCCTCTCCACTATGGGTGTTTATGATATAGGTTTCTCACCAAGTATTTTTGAACTTGGGTTCTTATACCATATGATTCATAAATGGTAGACCTATGGCCCATCCATCTCACCAACACAGATCCTTAACGTTGACTTAAAGTGTATTATATCTATAATCATAATTAGGTTGATATCATGTTTCTTGAGATGCTACTCACCAAAGGCATGGATGTCTCTATTTTAGATTTGGTTTACTTGCTTGTAATTCCAAAACCAATGCCCAATATTGAAAAATTAGTCAATTATGTGATGTCAATTCTATCTCTACAATTATATTAAGCCAAAAGTAACAACACACTCTATATTTCTAAATATGCAAACACAACACTTCATTAAGAACACATATGCCATTCAATACACATTCAATTTAGTGTACATTTATATGTCAGCACATGTGGAATGTTGTAGGTTAAACATTACACAAACATTATATATTGTAGCATTGTGGCCTTGAGATATATTTTGGATAGATCCAAGTGCACTCTAATTCAATTGACACTTGAATTCCAAACCCTATTTATTAAAATATTCGAACCCAACACCTTCTAACCATACATTCTATCCATACGTGAGAAGTGAATAAACTCTTCTTGTCATTGCTAGCACTATAACCATGAAATATTAAATTTATATGTCCATTTTTTTATATGCATATGTGATGATCTCCTAGCCTAAAACCCACATATGCAGAATTCTCAATAATTCTGCTAGCAATTACAACAATCGGGCTTCTCTAAAATTTGTATTTGGGCCCAAAATCCTCCTCTAATAGGTGTTTGAATTTACTCTATTACACACCAGTTCCCAATTAAATGTTAAGTAGGGTAGTTACCTTAAGCGCTCTTCATCATGGCGTTAATTCTCCATAAGACCTCGACCCAGGACTAAGTGCTTAATGTCGTCAGGGTTTAACTCTCCTTGGCTAGTGTATTGCTTCTATCAGAGTTTGAAATTCATAGCTTAACATTTGTACTCTGATCAGGGACTCTGATCAAAATGCAATAACTCTGAACAAAAAAGAACCACTTTGATAATTCTAAGTCCTTGATCTCTTGTGATCAATGGTGTCGATCTATTCACCTTCACTCCACTGCTATCCTAATCTTGATGTTCAACTGCCACGTGTCTCCCTCCAGGACCATTGATCTATCTCATTTCGAGTAGACGTCCATCGTTGATCTAGCAAACTCCTAGTTATCCAACTCTGACAAGTTTCTCCAATAGAACACCACCACGTGTTCTTCCTAGATCCATCGATCTAAGTACTCCGAACGAATCTCCACCATTTTTCAGGGTCTCTCTTCAAGCTAAAACTTCTAATCACCAATGACTCCGATGGTCGTCAGATTCTTCACCTCCACTGTTTATCTATCTCCTTCGATCAATCTTCATCGTTGATCGGATTGTCAACATCATTGGAGTATTTCTCCATCTCTAAGATCCAACGATATAGAATCTCATAGTCATCGGAGTATCCACCTCCTCATAGTATTGAACTTCGATCAATGAATTAACTCCCGCCATTGATCTAGAAAAAGCCTCCACTCCATATTTTATCTCAATCGTCCAATATTTAAAACACATACACACACGATCCAATGAAATCAACGACCATGATTAACTCATTATGTCGATTAGACGGTCGTTGTTCCATGACGTCTCCAAAATAATTCAACTATGTTCTTGAAGGTATTTGACCCTTGATTGAACTTGTGCACAAAGTAGAATTCAACCTCCGATTCATTTTCGATTCCACTCCGGTTTGACTTCCACTCAGTCTTGATCGATCCTTCCTTCTCTGAATTGATGTTTTTGAGGTAATCTAAACCATGAACCTTCATAACAAATCTAGAGAGTCCATTCTTGATTTCAGTCAGTCAACATAAGGATATCAATACAATGGAAAGATATATGAACTCCACATCGACGCAGGGAACCAATAAACACAAAGACTTTTATTAATGAATCTCTGTACATAATTTACACACAGCCTTATTCCTTATTGTCTTGATTTAAATTCAATTGGATATACTTGGCCCTAGGCCACACCTGACATTTTACACACACACCTTTCTATCCTTCTCTCTGTCTAACTGAGACTTGTCCAATCTGGATTACTTCTCTTCCCATAGGCTTACAAACTTAAAGGTGTAATCTGGATTGTCAATTAGTTCAGATCCTACTTAGACTCCACAAAATCTATAACCTATCTCTAGGATCTCTCAGATCCACAATATCCTCAAGATATCTCCACCTCACTTTAATATCTCTCTAAATATCACAAACTATTGAGATCTGCTAAACAAAGGCAGATTCGATTACATATTAATCAATCTCAATTCAACAACCTCTATCCTATGCAATTCTTCTAGAATTCATTAAAACATAGGAAATTACAATAATTTAGAATTAGGGAACCCACTCCCTTAGTAAATTCAAAGACCCCTTAGGCATAATCAACAAGGTTGATTTTGGAGGCAAAATTCTCCTACATCAGACTCCCAGGGTTAAAATTGTTCATGATCTCTTGATCATGTATATTCATTTGACTCCTTACTCATTGATCCCATTGTTGATGATGTCCATATGCTTTGTTGCATGTTTTCTTCACTGTTGTCCTCCATCTTCCTGGATCCCAAACTTTATTTTTCCACTGCTTACTCAGTGTGTTGTCCTACTGCCGCATCTTTGGTTGAGGTTTTCCATGATCCCATATTTTACTCTGTTTCTTATCAATCACCCTATTGATATAATCTCTCTCAACCAACTGCAACTTGTGAATGATTGTCCTTTTCATCCCATGGTATTCCCATATGGACTTCTTCATCATTAGCTTCCTTAGGTTCATCAATTTCAATTTTCAACTCTACCTTTTGTTATCTTTGTCCTTCATATGGAATCCATATAGCTACTTCCAACTCTTTTGTCTCCATTCCTTTAATGTCATTAGGCCCATGTGAATAGTCTTCAAAGTCTGCAATTTCTTCTTCTACAACTTGCAATTTCTTCTTGTCTTCACCTCCATCTCCTTTAGACAACCCTGCATCCTCCGTTTACCAGTCTGAGAACCTCATAAGACTTCCATCATCAACATTTGCTTCTTCAACAATCTCATTTACAACTTGTGTATAGTCTTCGCCTTGACTTCTTTTATGAGATGACATTCTCTCATCTTATTTCATAACATAATTATGATTCTATTATGCTTCTATGCCTTTAAAAAGAATATATCCATATTCATTAGCCTTTATGACAGTTTCAAGTGATTGTCCTGCTTCATTCCTTGCACAATCTATAATCATACACAAATCATTAGTTTTAAAAACATAAGGTTATCTAGCCTCACTTGATGCTTCTAACATCTTTCCCACATGTTGATTTGAACTTTCCCAAGAATCTATGACTCTCAACATGTCCTCCTTCAACATCCTCATCATCATCCCCTCCAAGGAACGATCCATGCTTTGGTTCACAAAAATGAACTCCTTCTTACATTGTCCTTTGTCTAAAATCAACTCCTCCGAGTTTCCCTTTCTTCAACAAAGCACTCAACATGTGCCCTCTCTTTTTGATCATCTTTTTCTCTGTTCTAATGAAAACATTCATCTCGTAAATAAATTTCCTCATTAACAACTGCACAATAGGATATTTGACCTTCTTCTTCACATTCCAACCCCAACTCTGGTCTTCATTGCTTTCCTTTAGCTTCTCCAAAATTATACTAAGTCTTTCCTTTACCTTAGTAAATTATCTGTCAAACTCTTCTTGACTCATTTGATTTTTGTCAATTTCCATGAGATTATCTTTCCTCTCATTGTGGTTTCTCCCTGAACCTCTCTCATGAATATCAATAGTCATCTCCATCTCCTCCTTTTGTGAGCTTCTCCTTTTCCGTTGTGAGCTGCATCATGCCTCCTCTATAACAAGCCTTCTCACTCCATTACTCAATACCTCATCAAGATTTCTCCCAAGCTTTACCTTTTGGTATCTGAGGTCCTCTCCTATGGAATATTCTGAGCATCCTCTGCTCTTCTTTGGATTCTTCACCTACTCACACTCTTCTGAGAAATTCTCTATTTCTCCTTACTTCCAATCGTCATTTGGAAGTATTTACAACATCCCTTGCTACAAGGTTCTTTCTTCCACAAGATTCTTTCTGCCAAAATATAGGAAACCACAACACCAAAATAATACCTTTATAGATAGGAAACAATGTTCACTTGCCTCTTTGAGGGGGCAACCTCCAACAGAGCAATGCTCTATTACAATGATTCTCAAGACAAAAATTTGCATGTCTCTTACTCTTATTTATTATAATTCTATCTTCTAAATATCATTCTAGAGGAAGATCCTTCTAGAAGAGGAAGATTCTATTAGGTATTCTTACATTGACTTATTCCATTTTATTAAATAGGCCTTATAAACTAATGTCGGCCTTTATTACATAGAAATATATTATTCTATCTACGTGAGGGATTAGGGAGGTTAGGCCCTTAACATGCCCTCCCCATTGAAAAATATCCTTGTCCTCAAGGCTTGAGATGAAGAAATTGTCGCAGAATGGTGGCCGAATCCCAATTGGCATTTTTTGGAGTTATATCTTTCCACTACGCTAACATCTCCTTGATGGTATGCTAACGGAGATGATGCTCATGCTAGTCAAATACTGCTTGTGGATGCAACCAAATGGAACCTTCTTCTATTAAAATATTGTGTAACTGCAAAGAATATTCTTATCCCCTTTTGTGGATAAAGATAAAATATATTTATTATTGATTAGATCAATCCCCTTTTGTGTATTGATCATGTCGGGTATTGTAAATGACCAAATCCACTTTTGTGTATTGGTCAAACCCTAATTGTAATAGGCTAAATAAGAAGTCGGCCCCAGAATATATTAAAGAGGCCCGAGAATATATTAAAGGTGCTTATAACCACACAGAAGAAGAAGTCAGCCCTGCCAGTGAAGAAACACTTCCACACGTGCCATAATTGTATAAATAAGAGAGGCCAACACCTCATTTAGACACACACTCAGCTCACTAATCTAGTGCGTAAGTATTGAAGGAAGCTGCAGTTACCAGTTGTCGAAAGAAGGAAGAGAGAGAGAGGCGCATCCTTGGAAGAGGAATTTTAGTGTTGTTTGGTTCATTATCTTGGCATTGTATTGGCTATCTATATTAAGGAAGTTTTTTTGGGTTTTCTTCCCCTTGAGGGTTTCCCAAGATAAATGCTTGTGTACTCTTGTGATTATGTTTCTCTCAGTAATCATGTCTATGCTATTGTTATCTCGTAAATAGAAAGGTAACCTAATAATAGCAGAAACTTTAACATGGTATCAAATCCAAGCTGAAGAGAGCATATTTCACAGGAAAAAGAAAAACGTCACTGTTGTCGTACAAGAAAATTAGGGCTTTTTATTGAAGAAGAATTTTAGCCCCAAATCCATCTAGAAAGGTGTGCCCTACCTCAAGGAATATTTTGGCATCTTCAGCACACATTTTCAGTGGCTAGATCTCTCGTAAAGTGAAACCCTAGTTTTCACAAAGTACCAGAAAACCATAAGTACCAGAGTACCAGAAGTACCAGAAAATTGGAAGTACCAGAAAACCAGAAGCACCAGTCCAGAAATCTGCAAATCAAGTTTGAAGGAGTAAAATTTGGATTTTCAAAAATCTGACTATACCAGCATACTCGCCTCAGTCCAACACATCTTTTGGTGAGTTCAATTTTCAGATCCAAGTAATTTGATTTTTTATTATTTCTATAGCCCAGATGGCTAGGGTTTCTTCTACAAGAAAGAATGGCTACCAACATGAGGGTAGACGACATGATGGAAGGATCTAGAAACTTCAGCTCTTGGAAGCATAGGTTGCAGATGATTCTAGACAAGAATGATCTCCTAGAACATGTTACAGTGGGTGTACCAGAACCAGATGAAGAAGAACAAAAGACCAAGCATAAGAAGAATGAAAAGAAAGCAAAGAGAATCGTGTCAAATTTAGTAAAAGATCACTTGATCCCTCATATATCCGAACTATAGACAACAAGGTAAATGTATGAAGCACTCAATAGATTATATGAAAGAAAATACATTATAGATGGAATCTTACCTTAAGAAATCAGCTTCGTAATATGAAAATGGACAACTCAGAATCTGTCACATCCTATCTTATGAGAGTTTCTCAGATCAGAGATCAACTTGCAGCTATTGTAGATGTCATTAGTGACAAAGAACTTGTAACTACAACCCTAAATGGGTATCCAACATTTTGGATTCCTTTTGTACAAGGAGTGTGTGCAAGAAGCAAGTTACCCAAGTTTGATAAGTTATGAGCAGATTACACACATGAAAAATCTAGACTTGCAGACCAACAAAAGAGATTAATTGTCAATGAAGAGGAAGCTCTTACAGCTCAAAATAACAAAAGAAGTTCCTTCACGAAGAACAATAAAGAAGCTAACTCCATAAGAGTTCGAGATAAGAAGAGAGATGTTTCAAAGATCAGATGCTACAACTGTCAAAAGTTGGGACACTTTTCTTATGACTGTCCTCAAGAAAAAGGGAAAAGAAAGCATCAAGCACATGTGGCAGAAGAAGAGGAATCTCCTCCCTCAAAGAAATCTTTATCAGAAATTAAGGATTATGTACTTTAAGTTGAAGATCGTTGATCTGAAGAAAGATATCAAATAGTGGAGTCCATGAAGCCTCCCCACACACAAACAAAAGATAAGTATTCATGTTTATTTTTAGTATCTTGTTTACTTTAATACTTTATCATTACAAGTTAGTTTTTTGTGAGAATGTTAATTAACCTCGTTTTATTTTAGTGTCTATGCAGACTTATGAAGGAAGTATCAAAGAAGAGGACGAAGAAAGAGATAAAACATTTATTTCATGTATGATCACTCATGAGAGTGACAAAGAAATCATATTGTAAGTAAGTTTACAAGTCTCGGAAGAAAGAACTTATGTCGTGACTTGCAGAAGTTAGAAAACACGAGAAGGACGTATGATATGGTGACAGTCAGTAAAAACCAGACAATATCCAGTACTTTTATAGGAGCAGGAGGCTCCTAAATATGCATAACATAAATATTCGAGATGAAGAAAAAGATGGATACTCAGATATAGTGGATAAGATGCAGGTAACTACAGGTTACTCCAGTACCATTATTATAGATGCAAAGGGAGCATGTTGATCCAGTATGAAGACAGAAAGAAATAAATATTCGAACTGAAGAAGGCACCCAAGATATTACAGAAGAAAACTTCAAGGATGATGATTAAAAGCTATTAGCTTGGTGCAAGAGGGAGCCATGTCTCTGAGTTCGAAATGAAGGATCATGATTTGATGCAATTAAAAAAGTAGATGGATGGTGCCTAGATATTTTGATCAAGATGAAAGATATCCAGTAGATGGATGGTTCCCAACAGATGGGTAGCATGGTATTATACCATGAAAATATTTTGGACCACAAGAGATTTTTTCAGATCCCACACGTAGACCTTCATAGAGAAGGAAAAGAGAAGAGACCTTCGTAGAGAAGGAAGAGACCTTCGTAGAGAAGGGGAATGAGAAATTTTCCAAGATTGGCCTCTGTCCAAGTGTTGAGTTTTGGATACTCTAGGGACATGCTAGAATACCCTCATAAAGAGGGGTGTGACCACCATTGTAGAGAGGAATGTGGATATTTTTCCAAGGGGTAGCAGGCAGATACTCTCCTCTAGCCAAGGATTGAGTAGCCTGGAACACAAACCTTGACCATGTGGAATGGTTAGCTGGCTCTTGAGGTTTGTGTCGTGATCCTACGTGGATCATGGAAAGGGAGTCTAGTCTTGCCTAGGCTAGCATCTTAGCTTCTCTAGTTCATGTGGGATGACTAGGAGTAAAGCTATGGTAGTAGTCCTCCCCAGTGGATGGGTGAGATATATGACTACAAGAGAAGGGAGAACATAAAAGGAATGGAAAAACTCATAGAATATCTTCTGTGTGAAGATAAGACATCTTCTATGTGAAGATAATATATCTTCTATGTGAAGATAAGAAAGAAGTATCTTCTACGTGAAGATGAAAGAAAGAAAGAATATCTTCTGCACAAACATAAAGAGAACAAAACTTCTGATGATTTATAGATATGTCAGTCAGTGATCATGATGCCAGATGACCAAGTGGATTATATTGATGCCTCATGTTATCCAGTTGATGATGTTACCTAGTTGATGATGTTATCCAATGGATGTTGCGGCCTAGTTTATGTTGACATTCGATGACCTGTCAAAAGATAAAGAATATCCTTCTTGTTAAGAGGGAGTGTTAAAATATTGTGTAACTGCAAAGAATATTCTTATCCCCTTTTGTGGATAAAGATTAAATATATTTATTATTGATTAGATCAATCCCATTTTATGGATTGATCATGGCGGGTATTGTAAATGACCAAATCCCCTTTTGCGGATTGGTCAAACCCTAATTGTAATAGGCTAAATAAGAAGTCGGCCCCAGAATATATTAAAGAGGCCCCAAAATATATTAAAGGTGGTTATAACCACCCAGAAGAAGAAGTCGGCCCTGCCAGTGAAGAGACACTTCCACACGTGCCAGAATTGTATAAATAAGAGAGGCCGACACCTCATTTAGACACACACTCAACTCACTCATCTAGTGTGTAAGTATTGAAGGAAGCTGCAGTTACCAGTTGCCGGAAGAAGGAAGAGAGAGAGAGGCGCATCCTTGGGAGAGGAATTTCTGTTTTGTTTGGTTCATTATCTTGGAATTGTATTGGCTATCTATATTAAGGAAGTTTTGCTAGGTTTTCTTCTCCTTGAGGGTTTCCCATAATAAATGCTTGTGTAGTCTTGTGATTGTGTTTCTCTCAGTGATCCTGTCTATGCTATTGTTATCTAGTAAATTGAAAGTAACCTAATAACAACAAAAACTTTAACATCTTCCTCCAACTCAAGGATACTAGTTCGAGTTTGACGCTTAGTACCAATCACCTTCTTTAAGCATGAGCCATGAAAAACAAGATGGAGCTTAGAATTACTGGGCAAAGATAACTGGTAAGCCACCTGCCCCACTCGCTTGAGAATTGTATAAGAACCATCAAATTTGGGAGAAAGTGTCTGACAATGGTCAACTTTGAGTGAAGTCTTCTTATAGGGTTGCAAACAAAAAAACACATATTCCCCTTCAACAAATTGTCATTCAGAACGACCTTGATCTGCTTGTTTCTTCATGCGATTTTGAGCCATGGCCAAATTTGTTTTGAGGGTGCGAAGAATGGCCTCGTGAACCGTAAGATTGTTGTCAACTTCCTGAACCGAGGGTGGATTTTGTCCATATTGTTATCACTCTGTAATTTCTCAGGCCGAGGAAGACGTTGACAAAGGTAACCACAAAACCACTTCAGAGCTTAGGATCTAGCCCTTCTAAGCTCGGAGAGGGATCTCTCTATTAGATTTAGCTTTGTCTGCTGGAAATTTTAGGCTAGTTATGATAGTTCAGGGTTTGGTTTTCTGAATTGTTGGTTGGAATTGGGGAAAAATTCCATTGGGAAAATGGAGTCACAGATTTGGATTGATCAAATACAAGGTTAACAGGATAATATTGCAGGGCAGGGTAGGCAAATTCACTGGATCCTCAAAGATTTAATGTATGGAAGAGATGAAAAGGTCTAGAAATCCAATTAAAAATAGAGCAATTAAGAATTTTGTTTTCAATCTTCAGTGGAAAACACAAAAATTAATCGAAGCCAGAGATAGAGTGTATATTTAAACAAATTTTGTTTCATTATCTTCTCAGAATAATTCAGAATGTAGAAAGCAGTAGTGGTAGTAGAAATAATAAATTTACAGGGAAATTTACTTCACCAATGAAAATTGACACAAGAATCCTGTAATGATGCATTGTATAACATAAAATATGATCAATGGTGTTTCTGTGGGCCACCTTACAATATTGATCCTATCCTACGAACAGGTCCCAAATGACCCTTCATACTTCAAAATGCGAAGTATTTATAAGTTGTTTAAGAAGGATCCTGTCATAAATGAGTAGGATATATCTAATTTAACTGTATATCTTAATTACAAAAATATAGGAATCTTTAAGATCGGTTCATATTTTAGGTGCTTAATTTGATTGACTAAAAATAAACTTTAGATGCAATCACTATGAAACAAACTGCCAGGTGGCTCGAATGCTAGAGCTTATAGATGAATTTTGTTTGTATCCTGGCTCTGCCTGCTAGTTTGATGGAGGTTGTTGATGATTGGTCTTTGACTTCTGCTTAGCTACTGGTCTTTATTAGTGACTGTGATCGAGAATTGAATGTGGGATTTCATCATGATATCAAAACAGATCCCATGATTCACTATCCTTGGTGGAGCTAGAGTCCACCCTGGACTTATTACTGTCACCTATTCTTATCGTCTGATTGTTTATCAAATCCTGTGGATTCTCAAATGTCCACATTTCCCGCGAAGTAGAAGGAGCCTTTTGAAACACTTGAAATTGATCATAAACCAAAAGGAACCTTTCCACTCAGAACAATGATTATGGAGCGAGGAACCCTGACTTTGAGCCTTCAGGCTTTAGGTGAAATGAATCAATGGAAATGTTATTACCTGAAGGCCAAAATAGGAAGTGGAAGAGTGACCAAGACAGAACTGTGACCGCCGACATATTGGGGCATGATTAAACCTTGTGCAAGTTGCAAGATCCAAAGTACCCGACTGGCTTTGATCTGTGTTTGATATGGACAATTAGATGATGCTTGAAACCTGAGATATTTTACCTTTTGATTGCCACAATGTCTTTTTTAAGTGGCATGAATTCATTACGGAATAGTTGTCGGTCAAACGATCATGGGAAAGTGTGATTGGTTATGAATAGTATGACATGGTGATAGATGTGGGAAGTAGCGGTGAGACGGTGACATGTAGTGAGAGGGGGGAAGTATATGCGAGGGGCGAAAAGTATCGAGAGTGTGGAAGATAGGTGGCATATGGTGAGAGGAGGAGTAGACACGCAAGGTGAGGGGTATGAACAATAGTCAGAGAGGTGATGTGGCAAGTGAGAGGGTGAGCGGTAGAGTAAGTGAAGGACATGTGTAAGCAGGGGGTGTAAGTGGTATTGGAGTGGTGGTTTGGCAGAATTCTGG
>JASDQU010815647.1:20672-36471 GCA_032191745.1 Picea mariana
GAGATTAGCACTGGATTTAGGCACTACAAGACAAAAAGTCTTGTCCGCCAACAAACTTAGGATAAAAATTATGCGCTGGGTAGCGCTAAGTTTTTTTTTTACCATTTTTACATTATAATTGTATTTTACCATGCTATAATAACCCAATTTAATCAACTAAGGGTATATTTTCAAATGAAAAACCTGCCTATTTTCTTTCCTTTGGTAAATTATTTGCAGAATGAAATATCATTTACCACATAAAATCACTGAAGGAAGAAATTTCAATCACCATCTGATCTTATGAAATATAGGGTTATAACACATATATTGCTTCAAAAGGAGTCAAGCGAGTAGTTGTATGGTAGGATGTGTTGTACCACCATTCAACAAGGGGTAACCACTGAGCCCACTATTTTTTTCGTTCATATGCAAAACACCTCAAATAGTTTTCCAAACACTTGTTGACAACTTTAGTTTGGCCATCATTCTAGGGATGATAGGCGGTGTTGAGATGCAATTGGGTGCTCTGCAGACGGAAAACATATTTCTAAAAATTGTTGGTAAAAACTGGGATATCGGTGAGAGGCAATATAATGAGGCATGCCATGAATATTGAAGATATTATCCATGAAAATTTGAGTCACTGTGGATGCGGTGAATGGGTGTTGGAGAGAACATAAATGAGCATATTTGGAAAGTCGATCAACTACCACCATGATGATTGTTTTTTTCCTAATTTAGGTAATCCAACAATGAAGTCCATATAAATATCCTTCCAAATAGTCGACATAATTAGGAGTGGTTATAGTGAGCTCGAGGTCTTGATTGTTTTTCCCTTATTCCATTGACAAACATCACATTCAACCACAAAGTTGCAGACGTCTTATTTCATACCATCCCAGAAAAAAAAGAACGTTTGACCCTTTCATAGGTTTTGGTGAACCCTGAATGCCCAATTGTGGGGGAAGCAAGAAGCTCTGAAAGCAATGTATATTTAAGTTGTGATTGTTTTCTTAGATACCCTGAGAAACTGGAAAATTTTCTTGCAACTATTGGATAAGACCATAAATTTGGGGGTCTTGCAACCATTCCTGGTGAACAACTTGGAGCCAATCTGGTACAAGGAAGGAGAGATAAAAAAGGGACCCTTCGTCTTCATACTTTCGGGAAAGAGCGTCAGCAACCATGTTTTATTTTACCTTCATGTATATGATCTCATAATCATATCCAAATAGCTTGGTCACCCATTTTTGTTGCTCTAGGGAGGAAATTCGTTGTTCCAGAAAATGCTTGAGCCTATGATGATCTGTTTTAATTTGGAAGCATTGGCCCAATAGATAAGGATGCCGGAGATCCAGTGCAGAATATCCAACATTTTCTTTTCATAGATTGATTGGCCCAAACGACACTCCAAAATTTGTTTGCTAGTGAAGGCCACCGATCGCCCTTCTTGCATGAGAACTGCTCCAATTCCGTTCACGGAAGCATCACATTCCAAGAAAAAAGTTTTCTTGAAGTTAGGAAAGGCCAGGAAAGGAGTTGTGCACCTAGCCTCTTTCAAAGCATGGAAGGATTGATCAACGATTGGAGTCCAATTGAAATCATTCTTTTTAAGAAGAGCAATGTGAGGTGCTGCAATTTTTCCATAATTCTTAACAAATTTGTGATAATATCCCATTAAACCCAGAAAACCACTCAAGCTCTTAAGAGTTTTGGGGTGAGGCCAATCTTGCATAGCTTCAATTTTCGTAGGATCCACCCTTACACCATCCTTGCTGATAATATGACCCAAATACTCCACTTTTGAGGCACCAACGACACATTTAGATTGTTTGAAGAAAAGTTGTTGCTGAGAAAGGAGATGGAGAACTTGATCCACATGGGAAATTTGGGTTTTTCGTGTTTTACTATAGATGAGAATGTCATCAAAGAAAACTAAGACAAAATGATGGAGAAAAGGATGAAAGCCATGATTCATGAGACTTTGGAAAGTGGAGGGGCCATTACACAAGCCAAAGGGCATGACCAAGAACTCATAGTGGCCCTCATGAGTTCGAAATTCCATCTTGGGAATGTCAACCTCTTTCATATGTATCTGGTGGTAGCCAGAATGAATATCAAGTTTAGTAAATGATGCAGGAGCATATTTCCACTTTAGCAGATGTGCCAACAAGCCAGCACATAGGCATGCATTGGAGAAAGGGAGAGGCGTTGACCCTCCCATTTTTTAAATTTGAAATATGATCTTATACAGATTTATGTGTAAGGTTGAGTAAAACCAAGCCATGCTTTTGTACAGGTAGTGGATAGGGTCGCCTTAATGGTTGACCGTAAGTAGGTCTATATCTGAGTCAGGTCTGGATTTTCATTCATTGTAATGATCCGTAGGGATAAGGCATCTTAACTGAGACAGTGATGGCACTAAGGCAATGGAGAGGATAAGCTCGAGGAGCCTTCTTGTAAAAAGAGACAAGAGTTAGGAGTTAGGGAGAGAAGCTAATAAGCTAAGGATAGGAGTAGGAAAAAGAACTGAGACTCTGTGGTAGTCTAGTCTCTATACATATTTATAAACAAATATTCATTTTAATAGAAAAAAGAAGTTTTTCCTGCATATGATATCCATTTGTGTTATTTGTATTCTATGAATGATATATGTGTGTGTTTATATGCCTGAGTATGTTTTCATGGCTATGGTGCAAGGAGTGCACATTGCCTGCAAGGAGTGCGCAATCCAAGAGTCACTGACAAGACTCTAAAGCTCAGGAGAGATAGAGGGGAGTTTTCGCAGAAAGCGTGCAAGGAGTGCACAGTTGGTCGGAGGAGAGCGAAGTTTGAAGAAGTCTCGTGAAAAGTGTGCATAGGGCCAACACTGATCATCAATGACAGAAATGGGAAAATTGTCTCTGATGGTAAGTTTAATGAGAGCAAGAAAGTCGAGACACATGCGCCACGTGCCTTCTTTATTGAGGACCATGACCACAAGAGAAGAATAGGGGATGGTACTATGGTGGATGACATCCGCATTGAGCAATTCTTGATTTTTTTTCTCAAATTCATTCTTCTGGTAAAAGGGATGATGATACAAACGAATATTGGGAGGTAGACTGCCCGACACTAGAGGAGTGGAATGATCATGAACATTGCGGGAAGGGGAAGGCCATGGGGATTGAAAAAAATAGTTTGGTGTTTGGAGAGTATAGATTGGAGGTCAGGATACATAGATGGTGTCTCAACTACTTGAATGGAATGGACTTGGGAAATAATGCTTGGATGACCTTTTTTTAGGAGCTTTTACATTCGATGGGATCTGATGATCTCAGGGGAGCCTGTTGTGATGCCTTGGAAATTATACTTCTGTTCATCCTATTGAAATTGCATGGTTAATTCCTTAAAATCCATGAGGATGGGACTAAGAGTGTGTAGCCATTCCACACCTAACACAATGTCACAACCAGCCATGTCGATAGCGAACATATGAGATTTCAGGTTGTACTAGCCAATTTTGAGACACACATTTACACAACGTCCCCCACATTTCATGGAACCTCCATTGGCAATCACGATTTGGAAATTGTTGATTGCATGGATACAACAATGGGTTTCTTGAGAAATGAAATGATGGATAAAATTATGAGTTCCACCACTATTAATTAGGATGATGACCTTTCGATTTTTAATATAGCCAATTAGCTTGAGGGTTTGGGGAGCAGATAAGCCAATGAGTACATTCAATGAATTGACCGATTCAACTTCTAGTGGATCAGATGGAAGAGTGAGAGAAGTTGTCTCAGGTAGCTCTGATGTAGGATAATACTCAATGTCTTCTTAAGAAACATCCTCAGAGATGGCCATAAAAAACTTTTGTTCCTTACACCTATGCCCCATAAATTGTTTTTCATCACAATTATAGCAAAGGCCCTTGAGTTGGCGTTCATCCATTTCTTCCCAAGTTAATTTTTGGATCTTGAGAGGGGTGGGATGAGGGGAAAGAGTGGGAGGGAGAGGAAGTAGAGTGAAAGAAGGTTTTTGGTGTTGGAAAAAACATGTTGTGCTTCCTTGGCACGTTCAGTAGCTTCCAACCAATTCTAGGGGCGAGTCATGAGGACTTGGGATCAGATTTCGTCCTTGAGGTCACTGATAAAGAATTCTCAGAAAAAGTATCATACATGCCCTCTGTTCTGAAAACTAATTTCTCAAATGCAACGATAAAATCTTCCACAATACCTGACTATTTTAATTTGGTCAAACGATCCAAGGAGTGTTTTTCAGTTTCAAAGTGGTCATAAAGTTCAACCACAAACTGTGTCCAAGCCACATATCCTTGGAATGATTTTCGATGCTATTTCCACCATTTCCAACGTTCAAGATCCAATTAGAGGACACTGTAATGAATTTTGTCCAAGTCATTAGTGATGCCATGAAAGGAGAAGTAATGTTTCATTTGAGTGACCCAACCAATGGGATCTAAGCCATCAAATTTGTTCACCTCCATTCGTGGAAGATGCGGATCACGATGAAAAGGGTTGGACTAAAACTATTGGGAATTGGAGGAAGTTGTACCTTAAAAGTTAGAAGGTTGGTCAGATGAGGAATGTATTCCAGGAATTGGCAGTTTTTTTCAGGACCATGGCAACAAATGAGTCAAGATGAGATTATAGGTGGGATGCAAGTTGGATGGTAAGGTGGGAATTGGTGTCCTTCTTCATTTCCTCTTTCATGTAGTCCATTTTGGACTAGTGATGCGGTTTTCAAGGTTTTGGTTAGAGTGTTGGCCATGGTGAAGGTAAAACACAAGAAGAGGTGGGAAAGAAAAGTATTTGAAAGGGAGGGTGGGTCCATGGAGAAACAAGGCTGAAAAATGATAGGTATCACTGTGATCGGAATGAAAAGAGGAGTCCAATGGAATATATCCCAAGTAGAGGTGTCGAGAAGGAGGTCAAGACCATGGTATTTTTTTTTTTGAAAAATGATAGGTATCATTGCGATCAAGATGAAAAGAGGTGTCTAATGAGATAGGTCTCAAATAAGGGTACGGGCATGCCCCATTTTTTTTTTTACTCCTGTGGAGTTATACTCTGATCTGAATAATATTGTAGTGTTGAAATGCCCAAATTATTAACAAGAAAAAGATGTAGTAATTTCACAACCAAAATGCATGGGGCAAGGTTGCACGAAAAAAAAAAATATTGTATGTTCCTTGTTTCTTATGTTTTCGTCCCAAGGTTTAGGGATTTGTCAGGGTTCCTACATGCAAGGGTTTTCCCTATGATATAACTCTTTGATATACATGCATGGTTGAATAATATTACTTGACCCAATATCTCATGGCACCAACTAATGAGACTAGACCGTACCCTTAGCCGTACTACTTGATTACCCAGGTACTAGAGAGTATCTTCCTGAGTGTTGTTCTCAATGGCACTATAAAAGTTAGGCGGTCGATTGGTTTATCTATGGAGGGCTTCAAGAGATCTAGGTCAATCTGTATATAGGTGTACTTGTCTAATGCACTACCACCAGAAGGGGTACCAACAGGGGTTACAAGGGTGGCCAACAATGTGCGTTTAAGAACCACTTGTAGTTCTTGTGTGTATGCTTCCCCAACCGCAGATTTATGCACTGAACGACAAATCTCTATAGTTTTAAGTGTTGAAATAATGTAACTGCAAAGCGTATTCTAATTATTATTTGATATATTATTCATTTGATCAATCCCCATATCAGATTGATCATGTCGACTACTGTAAAGGACCAAATCCCCTTTTGCGGATTGGTCATAATGTAATTGTAATAGGTAGAAAGAGAAGTTGGTCCCAAAATATATCAAATAAGCCCCAAAATATAATAAAGGTGGTTATAACCACCCAAAAGAAGAAGTCGTCCCTGCCAGTGAAAAGACACTTCCACACGTGCCAGACTTGTATAAATAAGGAGGCTAGCGCCTCACTTAGACACACACTCACTTATTCATTGAGAGACAAGTTTCAAAGCTGCAGTTGGAGAAGAGAGAGAGAGAGAGGCGCATCTTTGGGAGAGGAATTTCTATACTTGTTTGAGTTATCTCTTGGCATTGTGTTAGCTATCTATATTAACGAAGTTTTGCTGGGTTTTCTGCCCCGTGAGGGTTTCCCAGGATAAATGATGTGTCTCTTGTGATTATGTATTTCTCAGTGATCCTATCTTATGCTATTGTTATCTATTGAAATGCAAAGAACTCTAATAATAGATTAAACCTTAACATGGTATTAGAGCTAAGCTGAAGAGAGCATCTTTCACAAGAGAAAGTGAAAATTGTCACTATTGTCATACATGCAAATTAGGGCTTTTTATTGGTGAGGTATTTCATCCCTAAAACCACCTAGAAAAGTGTGCCCTCCCTCAAGGATCATTTTGGCACCTTCAGCGCACCTTTTTAGTGGCTAGATCTCCCGGAAAGTGAAACCCTAGTTTCACAAAGTACTAGAAGTACCATAAAACTAGAGAACCAGAAGTACCAGAAGTACCAGAGTATTAGAGGTACCAAAAAACTAGAAGCACCAGTCCATAAATCCACAGATAAAGTTTGGAAGGGTAAAAGTTGTATTTTCTTAGATCTAAGCACACCAGACTACTCGCCTCAGCCAAGCGCACCTCCTGGTAAGTTCATAATTTGATTTTGAACACTTTCATTTTTGGACATTTTCCCAGCTTCAAGTAAAAGATGTTTGCAAGTGTTAAGCTTGTTGACAAGCTAGAAGGTGTGGAAAAATTTCATGCTTGGAAGTATAGGATTGGTCTCATTCTTGAAGAGAATGACCTAGCAATATTTGTCAAAGAAGAAATACCGGA
Organism: Picea mariana; assembly: GCA_032191745.1. NCBI lineage: Eukaryota > Viridiplantae > Streptophyta > Pinopsida > Pinales > Pinaceae > Picea > Picea mariana. Next base: position 27,483 of record JASDQU010815647.1, read on the forward strand.
GCCCGACAATGTCACAGGGAAAACAAAGCACCAAAAGGACACAATCATGGCCAAAAGAATCATTGAAGATTCAATCAAAGATCACCTGATTCCCTATGTGTCATCAAATAAGACTCCAAAAGAAATGTTTGATGCCCTAAACAAACAATATGAAGGAAAGAGCATAAACCAGAAGATGAATATTAGAACTCAGCTCAAGAATACAAGAATGCAGAAAGGAGAAGCAATCCAAGGATACTTCTTCAGAATATCCCAATTCAAATAACAACTAGAAGCAATTGGAGATACTATAGATGAAGACGAACTTATAATGACGGCCCTAAATGGTCTCACAAGACCTTGGGATGCATTCATCCAAACGATTTGTGCCAGAATGGAGAAACTGAAGTTTGATGGTCTATGGGAAGAATGCATCCAAGAAGAAACAAGAGTAGCTAACCGAGAGGCTTTACTAGCAAGAGATGAAGATCAAACCCTAGCTACTCACACTAAAGGAGGAAGAAAGAAGTCTTACTTCCAGAAAGAGACTTACAAAGAGTTTCAACCCCAAAACAAATTCAGTCATAAAGAATCTCATCCAAGGAGATTCCAGAAGAAAGGACAATGAAAGGAAAGAGATTACTCATCTATACAATGCTACCATTGTGACAAGATGGGACACATTGCGAAATTTTGTCTAGCTAGACAAGAAGAATACAAGAGGAAACAAAAGAGGCACCATGCCCATGCAATTGAAGATGAAGAGCTACCTACAAAGATGTTAAGAGAACAAATTAAAGAACATGTCTTAATCTTGGCCCTCTCAGGATCGGTAACACCTGGAGAGGACACTTGGTTCATTGATAACGGTGCCTCCAAGCACATGAAAGGAAAAATAGATATTCTCTCTTACATTTCAAAAAAGAAGTTCTCTCAGAAAGTGACACTTGGAGATGATTATCAATATCCCATCAAGGGAGTGGGAGAATCAAACTACAAGCTTAATTCAGGAAATGCAATAAAGATGAAGGACTTACTATATGTACCAGGTTTGACAAAGAACCTACTCTCCATATCAACTTTAGTGAAGAAAGGCTTCAAATTTTCCTTTATAGATGGATAAGTTCTTATGTGGGCTAAAGGAGAAACCATGAAAGAAGCAATCATCATTGGAAAAGAAGAAGGTGGCTTGTATAAGCTAAAGGGTCACTCAGAAGCTGCCATGACCCACGCCATTGAAAACCCATGTGAACTTTGGCATAGAATATTAGCTCAGATTAACTACAAGACGCTACCATACATATGCAAAGCGGTCACAGGTTTACCAAAACTCAAGGTTGGCCATGAAGGCGTATGCAATGGATGTGCACAAGGGAAGAACATCAAGAACCCTTTTTTTGAAGAGAGACAACAAAGCAGAAGGAGTCCCAGAACTCATTCATTCAGATGTGTGTGGCCCAATGCCATCATCCTCCATTAGTGGGTATGTATATTATGTATCATTTATTGATGATTATTCTTGTAAGACCTGGTTGTATATCTTGAAATCTAAAGATGAAGTGTTCAACAAATTCAAGGAATTCAAAGCCTTGATAGAGAATCTTTCTGAAAGAAATATCAAGATACTTAGGTCAGATAATGGAGGAGAATACACCTCAAAAGAGTTTTTGAACTTTTGCAAAGATGTTGGGATCAATAGGGAACTCACTACTCCCTATAATCCTCAACGAAACGATGTGGCTGAAAGGAAGAATAGAACGATAATGGAAGTCGTGAAGACCATGATCCACGATCAAGATCTTCCTATGTGCTTATGGGCAAAAGCCACAATGACAATCGTATATGTGCAAAACCAATTGTCCCATAGTGCACTTGGGTTCAAGACCCAAGAAGAGATGTTCACCGAAAACAAGGCAGAGGTAAGCCATCTCGAAATATTTGGCTGTCCAGTATTTATACATATACCGAAAGAGAAAAGAAACAAGCTTGAACCCTCAGGAAAGAAGGGAATATTTGTGGGATACTGTGAGGTCTCCAAGGCCTTCAGGATCTATATACCAGGTCACTGTCACATTGAGATTAGCAGGGATGTGACCTTTGATGAAGATGCAACGCTCAATAAATCAAGAAAATGCCAACTTGAAGAGGTATATGAAGAGGAACCCGTAATCCCCATAGTTGCGGAATCAGTGAGGGAGGTTCCCAGAGCTGTTAAACCAATGAGGGAAGTCATAACTTCCCCTGATGAGGAAATTCTAGAATATCATGACGTATTAGAGTTTCAAGAACCTCCTTAGATGACAATCTCCCATAGAAGAAATCCAGCTTGGGCTAGAGAGTTTATTCAAGATGGAGAGAAATATGGTGTTCCCGAAGGAACCATGTGACATTGGAAGAGACTTAATCCATTCTCCAGTTATATGGATTTGATGTGTGATCTCCTAGAGAAGGAGCCTACCTTCTTTGAAGAAGCCATTTGGAAGAAAGAATGGGCAGATGCCATGACAGAAGAATACCAATCCATAATAAAGAACGATGTATGGGAAATAATTCCCAGACCGAATAGCAAGGATGTGGTATCGTCCAGATGGCTCTTCAAAATAAAACGTGCTGCTGATGGAAGTATTGGGAAGTATAAATCAAGATTTGTAGCTCGTGGCTTTTCTAAAAAAGAAAGTATTGAATATGAAAAGACATTCACTCCTGTAGCCAGATACACTTCGATCAAAACCATCATAGCCCTTGCAGCTAAGATGAAGTGGAAGTTACACCAGATGGATGTAAAGACAACTTTCCTAAATGGTGTTATCGAAGAGGAACTGTATATAGAGCAACCTCAAGGATTTGAAGTTGAAGACATGAAGTCTCATGTCTACAAGTTGAATAAATCCTTGTATGGATTGAAGCAAGCTCCTAGATCTTGGTATGGCCGGATAGACAACTTTCTGACGAGCTTGGGATTTACCAAGAGTAAAGAAGATTCTAACCTCTACTTCAAGGTTATGAATGATGAGCTAGTAATATTATTACTGTATGTGGATGGATTATTCTTAACTGGAGAAGAAAATCTCATCACTGAATGTAAAAAGAGACTCGCTTCAAAATTTGAGATGAAAGACCTTGGCCTAATGCACTATTTCTTAGGTCTTGAGGTATTGCGGAGTCCATAGAGGATCTTTCTTAACGAAGGGAAGTATGCAGTCAAAATCTTGAAGAGATTCGACATGTTAGAGTGAAATCCCATGAATACACCCATGGAAACGAAGCTGAAGCTGATGGTTGATACTTCGTCAGAATTCATTGATGCCACATTGTATAGACGGATTATTGGATCGTTGATGTACCTGACGAACACCAAACCAGATATTTGTTTTTCCGTGAACACCTTGAGTCAGTTTCTGGTAGAACCCAGACATGTTCACCTTGTGGCTAAAAAACATGTGATGAGGTACCTTAAGGGTACATTAGATTGTGGTCTTAGTTATGATGGAGATCATGATTTCACATTGAATGGGTACACTGATTCAGATTGGGCAAGAAGTGTTTCTGATAGGAAAATCACTTCAGGATGTTGTTTCAGTTTGGGATCAGCCATGATCTCATGGAAGAGTAGGAAGCAATCCAACATTTCTCTCAACACAACGAAAGAAAAATACATTGATGCATGTTCTGCTAGCTGCGACACTATATGGCTTCAAAAGTTTTCGACTGACCTATTTGACCTAGTGATGGAAGCAACCACGATCCTATGTGACAACCAGAGCTGCATAAAGATGACAGAGAATCATGTATTTCATGACAGGTCGAAGCACATAGAGATTCGTTATCATTACATCTGTGACATGGTGCAGAGAGGAGCCTTAAAGCTCTAGTACGTTAGCACGGATGAACAGGTTGTTGATGTGTTGAACAAGCCTCTATCTCATGTAAAGTTTGAGCACTTTCGAGATAAGCTTGGTATAGTCTAAAAGGACCTTCCACAAAAGGGGGAGTAGATGTTGTGATATGAATAGTACTGAGCTTCCAGCTTGATAGCTGTGACGTAAAGCCAATCTAGTATCTTGATTCCAACTTGAGTGCTATGACGTAAAGCAAGACGATGAGATGAGACTAGTACTGTGCTTCCAGCTTGATAGCTGTGACGTAAAGCCAATCTAGTATCTTGCTTCCAACTTGAGTGTTGTGACGTAAAGCAAGACGATGAGATGAGACTAGTACTATGCTTCCAGCCTGATAGTTGTGATGTAAAGCTAGTCTAGTATCTTGCTTCCAGCTTGATAGATGTGACGTAAAGCAAGACGAGTACTGTGCTTCCATCTTGACAGCTGTGACGTAAAGCCATCCAGTATTATGATGATGAGCCATCCTCGTGTTGTGATGATGATGATGATGTATTAGTTTTATACTATTTCATATTGATGCATATGATGATTGCATTCCTTTGAGAATGATGATGTTGTCGATGAAGAAAACTTTCGATGATTTATAGATACGCAAGTCAGTGTTCCAAGATGATATTGATGATGTTGTCCTCCTGATGCTATTGATGATAAAGGCCTCTCTCTCATCTGATGTCATTGAAGAATACTCTTCTTGTTAAGGGTGAGTGTTGAAATAATGTAATTGCAAAGTGTATTCTAATTATTATTTGATATATTATTCACTGGATCAATCCCCATTGTGGATTGATCATTTCGGCTACTGTAAAGGACCAAATCCCCTTTTGCGGATTGGTCATAATGTAATTGTAATAGGAAGAAAGAAAATTCGGCCCCAAAATATATCAAAGAAGCCCCAAAATATAATAAAGGTGCACCCAGAGGAAGAAGTCGGCCCTGCCAGTGAAAAAACACTTCCACACGTGCTAGACTTGTATAAATAAGGAGGCTAGCGCCTCACTTAGACACACACTCACTTGTTCATTGAGAGACAAGTTTCGAAGCTGCAGTTGGAGAAGAGAGAGAGAGAGAGGCACATCTTTGGGAGAGGACTTTCTGTACTTGTTTGTGTTATCTCTTGGCATTGTATTGGCTATCTATATTAAGGAAGTTTTGTTGGGTTTTTTGCCCCATGAGGGTTTCCCAGGATAAATGATGTGTCTCTTGTGATTGTGTATTCCTCCGTGATCCTATCTTATGCTATTGTTATCTATTGAAATGCAAAGAACTCTAATAACAGCTTAAACCTTAACATTAAGATGTTGAAACACATCTCTACCCTGGAAAAACAAAAACCCACAATTCCTGCCAAGGAAAGTGCTCTGATACCACTTGTAAGGTACCGGATCTATTATAATATCAAAAAACATAAATATTGTAGAGAATAACAATGGAACCACACAATATATGAAACCACAATACCAAAATAATACCTTTATTGATAGGAAACAATGCTCACTTGCCTCTTCGAGGGGGCAACCTCCAATAGAGAAATGCTCTATTACAATAATTCTCAAGACAAAACTTCTCATGTCTCCTACTCTTATTTATACTAATTCTATGTAACAAGAAAGTTGTTCTTCACTGAGAATGAATATTTATGAATATTAATATTTGATTGAATATGATAAGAATGATGATTACACTACCGTTGTGACAGTTTCTATATAGCATTGACTGGTCACGAGGTGAGGATAATTATTATTAAATGATTTCTTGGCTCGTCATGAGGTGAGGATAATTATTATTGACGATTTCTTGATTTAATTAAATGATATTAATTATTATTATAATTATCGTATTTATTATTATCATTTTTATGTTTGTAACATTGCCACCCTCTTAAGATTTTGCTTTTCCCTCAAAGCAAGGGTAGTGTTGGGTATTGTCGGAGGAATTGTTTTGTATCCCATGATGAATCTTCTTCTGGAAGGTTTTTCCATTTAATAATATATTCCCTTATGGTTATGGAACGCAACACCTTTTCCTTCGTGGCAAGAATACCTTCTGGTTCTAAAATAATTTTTCCTTCGTCATCGAATTCAAGGATTTTTGTTTGTAATAGTTGAGCTTGCCCAAGCATTTTTTTGAGACATGAAACATGGAAGACATTGTGGATGAGACAATTTTCTGTCAACTCCAATCTATAAGCTACATGGATAATTTTTTTTGTTAATTTGAAAGGGTCCATAAAATTTTAGGGCCAATTTGTTCTTCCCTTGTTGATTAATGGATAATTGTTTGTAAGGTTTGAGTCATACAAACACCCAATCACCTTCTTTGAATGATTTTTCTGACCTATGTTGGTCTGCTAGTTGTTTCATTCGATTATGAGCTATTGCTACGTTCTCTTTTAATATTTGTATGATTTTTTGTTCTTCCTCTATCTTATTTCTTACTGCTTGCACCTTAGTATTTATTAGTGCAAATTCCTTCCATTTAGGTGGTTCGTAACCATATAAGGCTTGGAAAGGAGTCATTTTAGCGGATGTGTGATATGTAGATTTGTACCACCATTTGACTAAGTGTAACCATTGAGACCATTTATTTTGCTTATCTATCACAAAGCACCGTAGGTATGTTTCTAAGCATTTATTTACGATTTTTTTTTATCCATCTGTTTGTGGATGATAGGTGGAGCTCATATTAAGAGATATTCCTGTATTTTTATAAAAATCTTTCTAGAAACTTCCTTTAAATTTAGCATCCCTATCACTAACAATTACCTTCGAAAGCCCATGTAACTTATAATTTTTTTTGCAAAAAGCATTTGCAATTTGTTTTGTTGAGTCGATTTTTCTTACTTCCATGAAATGTGCATATTTGGTTAATCTGTCAACCACCACAAAAATTGTATCCTTCCCCTCAGACATGGGTAGCCCTTCAATGAAATCCATTGAAATTTCTTCCCATTTTTGTTCAGGAATATGTAAGGGATGAAGTAATCCTGGAGTCATAAAATTTTCATTTTTATTCCTTTGACAAATTTCACTTCTGACAACAAATATTTGAATCTCCTTGTTCATTCCTTTCCAATAGAATGATTGTCGTGCATTATAGTAGGTTTTGAAAAAACCTACATGTCATGATGTTGGGGAGCTCTGTGACTACCTTAAAACTTTCATTTTAAATTTTGAGGACAAAATTAGGTAGATTATGTTCTTGTACCATAAAATGTCATTTTTCCATTCAAATTTGGGGTTTTGGTCTAAATTGTTGATTATGGAATTAGATTCAGGATCTTTGGCATACTCAACTCGAATCTCATCCAACCAATCTAGAATGACTACTATTGTTGCATATGCATTTACTTCCTCATCTTTTCACGATAGTGCATCGGCATCTATGTTTTCTTTCCCTTTTTTGTGTATTATTTCCATATCAAAGGTGGAAAGTTTCTCCATCCACTTTTGTTGTTCTGTGGACAATGTTTTTTGTCTTAGTAAGTATTGGAGAATATTGTGATCAATATGTATCGAAAATTTGCTTCCTAAGAGATATTGTCGCCATTTAGCTAATGCATGCATAATAGCTAGCATTTCTTTATTATAGGTAGATTTTAACTCTTCCTTTTTGTTGAGCTTTTGACTTTCAAATGCTATCTGGTGTTGCTAATACAAGTGTAGATGACATAACCCTTTATCCCATTTGAAGGAATTTTTCTTTAATAGGTTTGACAAGGGTGTTGTTAAATTAGTGTAGTTCTTGATAAAACTTCGATAATAACCTATTAATCCAAGGAATCCCCTTAGTTTTGATATGTTCTTTGGTTTGGGCCATTCTGTGATTGCCTTGAATTTTTTAGGGTCCACCTTGACTCCTTCTCAAGATATGACATGACCAAGGTATTCTACTTCTTCTTTACCAAAGAAACATTTTGATAGTTTGGCATAGAAGTGATTTTTCTCTAAGAGAGAAAGTACATGTTCTAAATGTTTCATATTCTCCTTCCAAGTTTTACTGTAAATAAGAATATCATCAAAGAAGACCAATACAAACTTCCTTAAGTAGAGGTGAAAAAGTTGATTAATAGTTGCTTGGAAGGTAGCTGGTGCATTAGTTAGACCAGATGACATGACTTTAAATTCATAATGACCTTTGTGTGTTTGAAAATAATTTTTTTGTACATATTCTAATCTTACTCGAATCTGGGAGTACCCTGATCTTAAATCCAATTTTGAGAAGTATTTAGCTCCATGGAGTTCATCTAGTTGTTGATACTGAGACGGGGGTGAATTAGTATCAAGTACAATTTAAAAAAAAAATCAACTTATACTTAAACCATTCAATTATATCCAATGAGAAATGAACAATAGTATAAGAGTTACACCAATACACCACAATACACCATGCACAATATATATGAGAAATAATCAATAGTTTTGTTCAAGGGAAGTAATGACTTCCAAAGGTAGCTACAGCTCCCAAATGTAAAGGGAGGGATAAAAATACAAGAGGAAGATACAGTACTCCAATATCAAGAGATATCTGAACTCTCTATCCTTGCCCCTTCCTTCCACCCAAGAATATATGAGAGATAATAAAACTTTATTCAATTCTGGTCTGTTCAGAAGACCCAACTTGTACAGCATGCCACGCGCTCAATATTTAACATCGGATTCTGAATCTCACACACAAGAAAATAAAGTTTGTACTCTTTCCAATGGAAGTGGTCCCACTACATTTGGAGTCTGTATGAAAAAGTTATGACTGTTTTACTCAGAACACCTTTTTTTTGACTAGTTTCAGGACTGGTCACAAACCCTATATTCCACAGAGTGTATCTCCATAATTATAGCGAATCAAGAGATGAAATTTTTACCAGAGGTACCTTGATATGTCTTCTCACTACCATAGCGATTTCACCATCTGAATCGTTCTAGAAAAAAAGTTATATCAAAAATGGTAAGATGACCTGAAAATAACATACCTTAGAACACATCACCAAAAGACTTCATCCTCCCTTGAAATCCGGCCTTCTTTTACTTCTTCTTCACTCTGAAATTCGACTTGTATCAAATGAATGTATAATGATGTTTATTTATACCATTTATGTCACTTCCTTTTAACAT
>JASDQU010815648.1:7916-23783 GCA_032191745.1 Picea mariana
AATGTAAAAAAAAATTAATGAAAACTAAATAAACTAAAATTAATTTAATTAGTATTTACAAGAAATAACCCCATTAATAAAAAGGGTGAAATGAAAAATTTTTGTTATGTTTTTCTTTTTAATATTGCTATTAATAAATTAAAAATCAAACTAATAAAATAAACTAAACAAAAAATTAAAAAGTAAATAAACAAAAAATAATATAATAATATAGTTAGTGTTTACCAGAAATACCATAAAGTTAAATAAAAATATTTATTATATTTTTCTTAATGTTAGTGTTTACCAGAAATACCATAAAATAGTGAAAAAAAATATTTATTATATTTTTCTTTTTAATTGTTTTATTAATAAATTAAAAATCAAACTAATAAAATAAACTAAACAAAAAAATAAAAAGTAAATAAATTAAAAAATATAATAATATAGTTAGTGTTTACCAGAAATACCATAAAGTGAAATAAAAATATTTATTATATTTTTCTTAATGTTAGTGTTCACCAGAAATACCATAAAATAGTGAAATAAAAATATTTATTTAATTTTTCTTTTTAATTGTTTTATTAATAAAACAAAAAGTCAAACTAATAAAATAAACAAAAAGAAATAAAAGAGATTATAAGCATTGAAATTAATTTAAAGAATCCAAATAAATTAACATGTTTTGGTAATATTATATCAAAATAAAATAAGAAAAATAAAACCAAAACAGGGAATAATTCCAGAGCCGGAAGGTTGACCTTTTATTATTATATTTATTATATGTAACCCCATACACTCTTTAGAGTTTCTGATGATTTTTAGTCCCTGCAAGAACTCGGACCAGAAGTACTTCTACCTACTCTAAATGTTATTTGTACTCCTACATAGAATAGTCAAGCGCAGAAAGAAAACAAAAGAAAACTAAGTTGAACATTGAACTGATCAATGACAGTGAAGCATTGGACTGCTAGACACAACCAAAACCCAGCCTCGCTTCGTCCCTCCTACTTCTTCTTTGCAAGACGCCCCTCTCTCGTAATTTTTTTCCACCTTTTGTTGCTTGTTTTAAATCGTTTGATGAGTAGTTCCAACAGTTGGGGCCCCTTTAAGTTAAGGGACTGAAGCATGAACGGGCCAGAACCGCCTGGGATTTTCTCCATTTAATAAAATAGTAGATATTTAAATTGAAATAAAATTTATTGTAAAATCTCGTTATTTGTCTCTTATCCACATGTCGAATTTCCAAGTGCTAGAAATCAAGAAATGGATCTTTGCACATTGCGGGAAGATATTCAAATGCAAAGACAGTTGTTAACAGTTTTGGAACTTCATCACATGCCTTTACCATCTGGTTCATTTGATTGTCATCCATCTCATCACAATCCATTTCTTTCTTTAAAAGATTCATCAATTCTATTTTGGAAAGGCATTTCATAGTATAGACTTTGTTTTCCATTCTGCACTCTGTACATACACCTTTGTTTCTTGTAGTGATAAGTAATCTCAACTTTTGCCTTCGTCATCTAGGCAAAATCTGTTCAAGACGATTTGCTCTTGCACTACAGTTGATCCATGAGCTACCGGATGGTCATGGCCAGACAATATTCACAGCTACTACTGCTATTGTTGTTTTGACGATCCTACTGATTGGAGAGTCAACAGCAACAATGCTTGAAACTGTGGAGGTTACTGGTGATAGCCAAGGCGTCCTTTTGGGAGAGAGTTCAGACGAAGAAAGTGAATATAGAGCTCCAGATGAAACCACTAGCTCAAGCTCTGGTCAGAATCTGAAAATGAAACTCAAAAGAGTTACGAAAGAGCACTGCAACTTTTACTGCCATAGACAAGAACTTCTTCATGCCATTTTTCACAGCTCATAATGGAGATGTACATGGACATAGAACGTTGAGGGGTGAGGAAATGAAGCACATAATTCAGCCAGGCAAATTATGAAGACTTCCATTGATAGAGGTAGCTCCACAAGTTCTCCACTTTTGCAGAACACTGCACCAAATGGTCAAGATCTTCGTGTAGAAAGTAACGATGGAAGATCAAGATGGCTTCCACCGGGAAATCATTTACATAATGACAAGTATAGAATTATGTATGCACAAAGTAAAGAACATGAAAGCGTTGCCAGGCTGCAGGCATATCATAGTCACTAAATGGGTCAGACATCGTCTACTAGTAATTCCAACATGGGAAACCAAGACGACCCTCCCACTGAGAAAGAGGATGTAGTATCCTTTTTATGCAGTATGACAACAAAGGGTTTTGGTTGTGGGGTTTCCGGGGCAGCAGTGCACAGTTTTGGAGCACAAGGTTTTTATGTCTTGGTTTCAGTGGAACCACTTATGTTCATTGTTGCAGCATTGACCCTTTCAGAAAATCGTTTGCCAAAGACATCACTTAATTTTCAATTTGAAGCACTGTTGCGCACTCTTAGACTTTTTGGGCAAACTCTGCGAGATCCTGTCCTTTCAAAACCTGCACTGTTCATTTACCTTTCACAGGGTTCCTTGTGCCCAGATATTTCTGAGGCCATGTTTTTCTGGTTCACAGACCCCGTGTCAGGTCCTGGTTTCAGTGAAGAATTTATGGGACTTGTAAATCCAGTAGGCTATTTGACCATGTTTATTGGTGTAGCTGGGTTCAACCATTGGTGCTGAGATCTCAAACTTTCAGGAAAATGTTTCTCTGGCCTCAAGTCACGTCTTCATTTATTGGGCTTCTTGACATTATACTTGTGTCAAGGGTGAATCCTCGGATGCATATTCCAGATCAAGCTTTTGTTTTAAGCGATGAAGCTTTGACTGATGCTATTTCCAAGCTTCAGTTAATGCCCATGCTTCTGTTATCTGCCCGGCTTTGTCCCATTGGCACTGAAAGCACTGTCTTCGCTTTCCTGACGTCAGTGTCTAACTTTGGCAGCACGTCCGGTTCTTGGTTTGGCGCACTTCTACTCAAGTGGCTGCACATCCAAAAGCAGACTTTGGCTAGCAGTTCTTATCCGCAGCTTGATGAGACTGTCACCTCTCCTGTTTCACTTTCTTGTGCCAGACTGTTCAGTGGAAAACATTAAGCCCCCAAACATAGCCTTATCTAATGATTTAAAAATAGAAGAGATAATCAAGGATATTGAGCTCCGTGACAAGGTTTCTGTACATGAGTCAGATGGATGAGCATGGCTAGATGATCTTGGCCCAGCCCCCACAATCATTTTTAAAACAAGATGATTTTGCCTGGAGTGTTCGGCCTTATGAGGACTGAAAAATTTGGAATCATCATACATGCTCCCAATGCCTTATTTGAATTTGGATCGCTGTGCCCAAGTTGCAGCATAAAAAAGAGTGAATGCAACCTTCCATTGGACCGGTAAGATGGAGAGTAAAAGTTATGAGTTGGGGCAAATCATGTGAATATCCATAAACAAATGTGAAAATGTGAAAATCCCCCACGTTTCAACTTTCATCTATAAAATAAAAGAGACAGAGTACACTTATCCCATCTATACAATAAAAGAGACAGAGTACACTTATAGCAACTATTATTTTATCAAAGAAAAATGTAAAAATCCCCCACATTTCAACTTTCATTTTGGATTATTTCTAATTTGGCCACGGTAATGAGCAGGCGAGCAATGAGGACATGACATCCAAATATGGAATAAAGGGTGAAACGGGTTAATTTAATTAACCAAAAATGAGCCAATAAGGGTGCATACCCACTGTACAATCATCGTGAAAGTAAACAATTTCGAAGCTTCTCAATTGTTACTCTCTGGATGTTATGATTTTGAATTTGGCAAAACTTTGACTTGGCCACAGTAATTTTTGTAAAAGAAATGGCTACTGTCTCATATGTCTCTACATTATCAGATATATTTAGCGGTTAAAAAAGGCAAGATTCGTGAGTGGGAGGCAGATAAGTCAAAATTTAGGTGGATATGAGCTTAACATGACACCCAAATGAAGCTGTTAACATGGTTTTACACTCAAAATGCATCCTATCCCTCGTGCATCATTTCTTAGCATTCTAAACCACACAATGACGATCTGGTGATAGTGTCTAAGTCCTTATAAAAGCAAAAGGCTACAAAAATTATTTCGAATACCATAACCTGTCGCAAAATTTGGAAAACATTTAGTGATATTCGATTTTTGCATGCAACAAACCATTGCACATATAAGCCACAATTCGGAAATATAGCTGATTACTTCAATGTCTGTATAAACAGTCTTACAATCCCAGCAAATATATTGTTTTGAAAAATATACACAACACAACATAAAAGGGACTCACATATCTTTACCTCACATGGATATTTGAACATCAGCGGAAACAATAAAACTGTATCACAGGGTTGGACTCGCCTGATGGGGTCAACAGTGTGACTTTAAAGTGCAAATTCCAATAAAATCGTTCATGTGCAACTTGACCAAGATATCAAAGTCAACAGGACTTGGTGGCTCATCAGAAAATTTGTTTAGATACATGTGCTTCAAAAAAAGGATTCATTCCGATCTGCATATACAGAGCTGAACCAAAGACACTAACAGGAATAAGACGAGCTTCAATGTTTCAACCCATATAACAGGATCCTTGCTCCTGACGGGCAGTCACATGATATCAAGAGCAACTAGCAGACCAACCTAAGTAACTGGTGCTTAACATGAACGTTCCTAAAAGGACTCAAGTAACTTATCACAATTTTGGGGTTTTGGCCCTCTATGAGATGGAAGTGTAACATTTCATCAAAATTTGTAAAACAATTCTTGGACAAGCTTTCATTATCTTTACAAGATTGGGTTGGGTAAACATAATGTAAGTCGTCCAGCCACCTGGAAACCTTAACTGCAAAGCATAACTGAAAATCAATCACGAAGGCCTCCTTCGCCTTGGTGCTACATCATCATCAAGTTCACGTGTACCCGAAGATTTGATACTACCTCTAGGTCTGCCATCTCTGCTGTACTTCAGGTCAGTTTTGTCATCTTCTCTACTTTCTCTTCGAGATGCACTTCCTGCCCTGCTAACCATGTCTTTATCACCTGCCCTTGGGCTACCTCTGGCCTGCAAATCAGCAGCCTCCTTAGATCGAGAACTGTGGGCCTTAAGCCCATCTTCTTCATTCCTTAGGTGTCTGATATCACTGCCACCATCAGCTGCCCTAGCAGAATGCACTGCCCCATTACCATAACTCTTCCACTTAACTTCGTTTTCTTCACGCCGTGCACGTCTGGTGTCACTTCCAAACTCTGCTGACCTGCCAGAATGCAATGGTCTCAAGTACTCACAATGCTTTGATCTGCCAGTAGAATCGAGCAAACCAGATCTATTAATGCTTCTGGGAGACAATCGACGTGGTGGACTCCTTGTGAGAATTGAGTGCCTCCTGGAATCATAATCCCTGATATATTCTACATCCCTCCTGTCACTAGACCATTTTGATGTTTGTGGAGGAGAACGTTGACTTCTGGAAGACGGTAATGAACTCATTTTGTGTCGAGAAATTCCTACCCGATGAGATGGAGACTTCAGCCTCTCCAGTCTTGTCTCAGACCTGATGTTTGGAGACCTGCTATGTCTTCTAGATCCTGATACCCCGTCTATCCCACTGAAAGTTCTTCCTCTTGGAGAGGGCCACATTCGCGGAGAGCGTGATCTTGACCTTGAAGAAGACTTTGAACGTGAGCGAGATCTGTAAGATAGTGAACTCCTTAAGGTCGGCGATCTCCTTCTAAGGGGTGGTGATAAGCTCCTATCTCTCCTTACCAATCGATAATCAACTGATTGGATTGACCTATGAGAATCAACCATGGAGGGATCCAACCCACCATTGCCACCAAACAATTCCCTTGCATACCTTTCTGGGCCTCCTCGCCTCAGAGGACCAATATCAGTTGAACCAAATCCAGCTCTGCCCCTGCCCCTGCCCCTGCCCCTGCCCCTGCCCATAGTCACTCCTCTATCAGGGCTCACACTCATGTCTCTGCCAGGTACCATACCCTTTTGCATTCCAAACATTGTGTTCCCATCTTCTACTAAGGATCCTTTTCCCATTATCTTCCCATGGCTACTTCGACCAATACCTGTCAAGGGGCACACTTCTCCCCTTGCTGTAAGGCCTGAGCTACTTGCTTTTACTATGGTTCCATCTGGTGCCACAACAAAACCATTGCTTTCAACCTTGGCAGCAGCAACAGCAGCAGCATTCGTATGTCCTACAGACCCAAATCCAGTTGGACTAGCATAATAGTTTGGAGAATGATGCCTACTTGAACCCCATTGCCCATTTGGAGGACCCATCCAGGAATCACCCCTTCCTCTACTACGCATTCCGTGCAAAGACCCACCTCTTCCAGCAGTCCTTCCTCTGCCTGTTCCCCTTGAAGGAAATCTTGGACTTGTATCAAGACCAGCATCCCTAATTGACACAAGGATAGATGAAATCAGACACATTGCATAAGCTAAACAAAGAAGCATATGAAAGAATGAAAAAGGCAAAGGTGTATACCTGATTCGTGCTAGGTAGACTCCATCTCTTCCAGAAGCAAAATACCTAGTTCTATCCATTTGTATAGCTTCGATAGATCCTATCTGCCCCAGAAAGCACCTTTGACTGGGTCCAGCCCAGCCAAAACCTTGGCCCCGCTTTGCATTATTTTCTTCAACACTCTTGAGTGCTTCTTCTGCATTCGTAAACCCTTCAGGTAATTGATCCCATCCAGAAAATTTCTGCCTTGATGAGGATGGATTATTTACTTTCCTCAGTTCTGTAGGCTCATGTGAATCCAAGGAGCATTGTTGCCTAACCTCCATATCTGTCTGACTGTCTTGACCGAATATTTTGATTGATTTAGCACCTTCTATTTCTGATCTGTCCAAAGCTGCTGCATTGGCTTTATTATTTCCTTGTTTGTGTGAGCTTGCCTGGATAGCTTCTGTGAATTGCCTATCTTGCAATACTTGATGATTATCAATGCAGTTTTGACCCCTTTCTGCCTGTTGTGCATCATTCCAATTCATTTCATGTTCAACATTTTCGGTATCTATAGGATCCTCCCCTTTACATTTACTCTCAGCTTGAAGTGACGTGCAAACCCTCTCATCAGAAGCACCAAGTTCATCTGCATCTCTACAATCAGAGTAACCATAGTCAACACGTTCAGCTTCCAGTTCTTCTGCTATATCTTCATCCCAATCACAAGAATTTCGGTCTCTGTATTCTCCATCTTCATATTGGGAATCATCATCTGCTTGCCCATCCATCATCTTCCCGGTATAAGAAACAGGTTCATCTTCTTCATAAACATTGCAATCATAGTCAACATCACTGGCAACTTCTGAAACCATCTCTACAGAACATTCCTCCAATGCATCCTCCTGACTTTTAGCCTTCCCAATGTCAGTACATGCATCAACAACTGCAATAGCATCCGGCTTGCAGACACTCTGATCAACAGCCACATGACAGTCTACCATACAAACACTCTGACTAATTGCTACAGTGTCTTTCACATTGCAAGCGCTCTCATCAACTGCCACTGGCAACCCAATCTTGAACTCCCTCTCTTCAACTGCCTCAGAGGACTCAACCTTGCAGGCACTTTCATAACCTGTTAAAGTGTCATTAACAATGCAGACACTCCCATTAACAGTTACAGGGACCTCAACCTTAGAGACACTCTCATGAACTGCTACAATATCATCAACTTTGTCATCAATCTGAGTATTTAAAACAGAGAAGCCAACCTTGCAGACATTCAAATCAACTCTCACAGGGGTGTCAACTGCAGAAACACTCTCGTCAATAGCCATGGGTTCTTCAACCATGCCGATGCTTTCATCTTTTAATCCAGGTTCATCACCATTGCAGACACTACCATTAACAGCCATAGTAGCATCAACACTGGGGAAGCCTTCATCAACTGCCAGATTACAATCCAAATTGCATACATTCTTATCAATTGTATTGGTGTGAGCAACAACCTTGCAGAAGCTTCCATCAACTGAGAAAGTAGTAGTGTTAACCAGTTTAGGATTAGTCATTTCAAAAAAATGGGAAGACACACCAACGTTTGGTCCATTGTCAGTAGTGTCACAAGCTGGGTCAGAATCACTGCCACCTTTTTGAACCTCAGTGCCATCACAGACATCAATCTCATGTTTAGCATGCTCCAAAGCATGCTTAGGAGAAGAAAACTCCTTCTTATATCCACAGTGATTTTCTTTAGTAGAAGTGTCATTCGATACTTCTATAGAATCCTTTACAAGAGCTATCCCCTGCTCTACTTTATAGGATGCATCAATTTCTGGAATCAAGGTAAGGTGTCTATCAGCTGGTACTTGAAGATGCATCTCTGAAACTTGACTCACATTGCTAGTTTCTTGTCTACCAATTTCAATTCCAGTATAAACGTCTTTAGCAGAGTCAGAAATTCCTTGTGATAGAGCAATGGATAGATTCAGACTATTTTCACTGCCAGAGCCATCTGCTTTAGAAACACTCATTGCCAATGACTCACGGTTAGCCAACACTTCATCATGAACTGACTGATGTTTAAAAGCAGTATCAATATGAAAACCAAGAGAAATATTAGAATCAACGTGCTTCTCAAATGGTGAGAGTCGTTCCAAAATCTTCAGCTGATGAACATCCATGCCAGCACCATTCATGCCAGCCTCATTCCTGAGTAAATCTTGTTCTAAACTTCTAGGATCGCCCTTCCAGTCTGCAACCGGTAGCTGAACATGAATATCCTCTGAACATTCAAGATTCTTGTTATTTAGAGATACTCCTGGTATCGAAGAAGATTCTGCTCCAGGAGCTCTAATTAGATCCTCTGGTGGGTTTTCCCATTTGTCCATCACAGTATTCAGGTCCCAATGTGATCTGTCATCATTCAAATATCCAGAATCTAATCTCAAAAGTTTTTCATTTTTGTTTCCTCTGTTTACAGACAACCTTACAGGGCAAGAACTTATTGCATTTCCATCGTTGGCTAAACTGGAAATCTCAGATCCTCTATTAATATTATTGCTTACTAGTCCCAGATCTATTGGGTGACCCACTTCATCATTGACAACAAGACCCATATCACTTTCACCAAGAGAAGAATATTTTTCTACCTCATCACCTATGTGCCTCTTATCCTCTACTTCAGGTGCTTGATCAATCTTCAGAGTCACGTGTATTTGATTCTTGCAATCTTTTTCATGAATTTGCGATTCTGTTGCAACCTCTTCTCCACCCACAATTTCCATACCGTCCTTCACACTTAATGGCGCTGACTTTGCACTTTCTGACAGCTGGAATTGTGCTCTGGCGCCTATGTCTTCTACGCCATTGACACTGCTCCCAAGATCACTTATACAAGCAGCTGCTGCTAACATTGAAATTCCTGAAAAATCTGCACTGCTAACAATTTTGTCAGGAATCGAATTTCCTTTGATGCACATTTCAGTAGATTGAATTTCACTTTCATTTATGCCTCCAAAATCCTGTTGAGGACATTCCCCTGTCATATCAATGCTGTGCAGAATACGTTGATCTCCATGACCATTCAAGTTGGCATGGGATCTTTCTGGAGAAGAAACTTCACTACAAAATGTTTTAGGCTTTGCAATTTCTGGAGATGGTGATCTTGGTGGAGACGGAGAGCAGACCAGATTAAATTTCCGTTTCTTTATAGGTACACTTGTAACAGCATCATTAAACCGCCGAGTCGGCACTTTCTGTCCCACCTGCTCAAGTTGACGCTATAAGATACTTTATGATACATAAGTCTAAGCCATTTCAAGCTACTAAAATTGGATAAAAAGAAAATAAAAATAAGCACCTTTTCAGATTCAGAGATTGACATATCCTCCTTCTCGGGAATCGATACAACTTGCCCACCACTGTCTTCTTTCACACCATTCGAAGGAGATCGCATCTTACCAATTGTTTCGTTGCTAAGCAACCCCCTACGAGCTCGCTTTGATGTCCTACTATCTGAATTCGTAGCTGTCACCTTCTTCCTGAAGCTCAAATTTGGGTCAGGGAGTTTTGAAAACTCATATTCTGCTTCACCTGTTCTGGTCTGTGTGTCAAGAAGCAGCCCTCCATTGGCTAATGTTCCGTTACCACCACAAACCTTACAAGAAGTGCTTGTCTGTCTGTTATAAAACCTAGAAGTTGCCAGAGAAGCATCAACACAACTAGGATGTGCAACAACTGAGCCCCCATTGCAGGTGCAAGGATGAATCTGCAAATGAATCATAAATGGTCCCTGTTAGCAGGTACTGTTTTACAACGAACCCCTTCCAGATGATAGCCAATAGAGCAGAGACTAGTTCGACAGCAATAACAAAAAATGCATCCAACAAGATCTAAGATCCTTCTGTTGCTAGCAAAGGAAACCCACCATTGCCTCATGATCTTCATTGTCCTCACACCCACAGATAGAACAAACTTGCTCCTCTGCAACCACCACCTGGTGTCTTGAGTCACTGCATATGTCTTTAAGTGCCATTTCGCTATATAATCCCTGCAAAACAGGTAAGAAACCATTTGTGAATCCCTTGTGTTAAGATAAATATAATGACAACATATTATATGTTTTATTTCTACTTTTGCACCATGACGCCCTAAGCTGATAACAGCCTGCCAGTGCCTGCATCTGGAGGCCATTACCTTGAGGCAGTTCGTTATTCAGCCTTAACAAGGCCCTATGAAAGCCTTTCACTCCAGACCATGTTGCTGAAAAAAAAAATCTGTGTTGCTGAAGCATTTTAGGTAGGCAGCTAGACACAAGCTGATGAAAAACCTCAAGGCAATCTAATACAGATAACATCATCCCTTTCAAAATAGCATGACCTGTGCATGTCCTAAGGGCAAAATAAGTAAAACTCTGCAAGATTATCCCTGTGAAGTTTTGCCCCTGTATTTTTTTTTAATAAAGCAACCATGCAATATATTTCCCCAAAATTTCTGCCCAAGGATAGATTGCACACTGGCAAAGCCTCCTGCAGACAGATTAATCAACAACCGATCCCTGTTCAAAGATTTTTTGCACCCCTGCAACTATTTTTCCCTGTTAAAAACACCGCCTTGAATGTCATGTCTTTTTGTATGCCTGGAACTAACCTGTTCATCCATCCTGATGAGAACAATCTCCTTCTCCACCTTCTGACAAGCCAGGCATATGGTATCCTCAAACACCTGCATAATTAAAAAACAGCAACGAAAATTAGCCCCCATAACAAAAATCATTTTTTCTAAAAGAAAATTAAATCAATCACTGCACTGAAATTCGTGTTGTGATAATCCACCCTAAACCTGGACCTTCCCTACTCACGAGTGATGGGCAGTATTCTAAACTTCACTGTAAAAAGACACAAGATGATTGTTGGATCACATGTATCAGCCACGCAGATAAATAATCTAGTAAATGATAAAGCCTATTTTCACCACAAAATTAACGATACTTCAAACAATTGAGAGATCAAGATTAAGTATTCTAACCCCATGCTAAGTTTCCCTTATATTATACATACAAAACGCCACTACCATGCCCCCAAAACGCAAGCCCCGAATGAAAACCACAACTGCATGCACACAAAAGACTTGCCCTTAATCGTTGACTCTTAGCAGGTTCACTTCAAGCGACCAATCAAAATCTCTTCAAACCCTAGCAAGGTAAAATATCCACAATCTAAACCCCTGAAATACCCAAGCCCCTGAATGGGAGGAGCCCAAAACTAAAACCCCGAACCTGTAAAACAAACTCACCTCTATCTACCAAAAGGAGAAACATCCGTTTTAGACCCTAGTAGAAGAGAAAACTGCCAAACCCATCCCAACTGAGCTGCAGGCTTGGCCCAGAGGGAAGTTAGCTAGAGTGCAGCATCGTAAGTAAGCAAGCACTCGCAGTTTCGATTTCAAACCGTTCCAAACTCATGGACTCTAGCCACAACAGGACAACCGGGTTGGTGAAAGTGGGTAGTGTTATAGACCCACCAGGGTTCGATTTCTCAAAGGAGTGGTCTGCGCTGACCACTTGAAACGTGGTTAATGCCCTTCGAGGTTAACGCCCAAAACTTTCTCGAGTTTCCAAATTCATGGACTCAATGCAAAAACCCAGATAAAAAGAAATCAAATCAACCTGTGAATCATCCAGCAGAGCATCATCGTTGCTTTTCCCTAGCTTCCCCCCGCAACACCTGCAAGAAGCCATCGTCCTCGACGAAGACACAGTATCGCCCCGATGGTGGTCATCCCTGCTCCACAAGCCTGTACCTCCTCTAAGAAATTCAGCAGCCTTGTCAATCGCCTCTTCGACGGACTCAGTGACTCTGAAAGACACCGATCGAAGCACCCCACCTCCCGTCTCGCCCACTGCGGCCACAAACCGCAAGCCACTCAATCCATTTGTCCTCACACAAACAAACATGGTCCGCACCCTCTTCCTGCTCCTCGTCCTACTAGGAACCAAACTCCTAGTCCTACCAGTAACATTGCCCCTCATCTTTCTCCTGTTATTATTGCCGCATGATCCCGCAGAGACAGAGGTAGACGAATCAGATAAACCCTCGTCCTTGTTCCCCAACAGAAACCTCCTAAACTCTGCAAAACACTCCGTTGATAATGCAAACCTCAGGGCATTAGCCTCCGCCTCCGCATCATCCTCGCAATCAAAGCTTTTAGACCACCCTACCTTATTACTTTTATTGCCATCGGCCGGCCTGCATTCAACAATGAAACATTTTCTACTTCCTTCGCTACCTTTCTTCAAAGAAATCGTCTGCAGTATCACCATTTTTTTTTTGGTTATCAAGATTCGGCTTTTTACCTTGCTCTGCGAGGCCGGCGCTTCCTTCGTTCAAAACCCTAATTAAAAAAACTGGGATTTTCTACAGATTTGGCCACAACCAACATAACAAACAATGCTGGCGAAAAACCCGAAAGAATCCAGATGCATTCGCCGCCGCTAGGAAACTCACAGGGTCTTCTCCTGCTACAGAACAACGATCGATCTTGCTAGGGTTTCAAGGGTTTCAAGCTGCTCAAAATTCCTACGCCTGTTATTACATCAAATAAATATCTTGTTAGACATATGTGGCTATAGATCTATGAAGGATAAATAAATATAAGGCCTCTACCACAAATCTGACCTTGATCCGGTCCTGCTTTTCCTTTTTCGGGCGTCCTATGAACGTTTCAATTTGGCCTTGGGCTAGCTTAAAAGGAAAGGGAACTATTATTGGCCAGTATAGTGTGAAATGGAATCTCGCCTAAGATATGATAAATGGGTTTCAATAAATTTGTATTTAATAAAAAGGTAATATTGGAATTGGATAATATGGTTTATAACTAAGTATATGTGGGTTTCAATAAATAGAAAGGTAATATTGGAATTGGATAATATGGTTTTAATTATTTGTGGTAGATTTGATGATAGTGTGTATATAATAATTATGTATGATAAGTTTTGAGGGTTAGTTTAATTGGTTTAGAATTTAACATGAGTTTATCATAGAGTTTTTAGATTTTTTTAGAGTTTTTAGATTTCCTAAGAACACTCAATTAAAGATATTCCATTTTTAAAAAATAAAAAATTATAAATTAAAATTATCTTTATTAGAAAATAATAATAAATAATAAAATTCATAAAATTTGTAAGAATAGATGTTATTTGGTATTATGATATGTAGTGTATATATTATTGTATGATATGTAGTGTGTATATTGGTTGACAATTATTGAATATTTTATAAGTAGGCAAAATTTATTTTGTATATAAATTTATTTATTTTGATAAAAATTAATAGTTTTTATTAGTTTTGAGGTGAAAATTGATATATTTTAAGTAATTTTGATAAGTAATGTTCATCACTTCACTTGTAACACTAGTTTTAAGAATATAGACTCATACAATTTTGGTATTGGTATAAGCATCTTCAAGATGCTCGTATAAGCATCACTAGTTTTAAGAACATAGACTCATGTAATTTTGGTATTGACATAAGCATCTTCAAGATGCCGGCATGAAATGTCAAACTTATGCATGAATTCAAATCTATAAAATTTGTAAGAATGGATATTATTTTGTATATTGGTATTATGATATAAGCATCTTCAAGATGTTGGTATAACCATCTTCGAGATGCAAGCATGAATATCTTGGCAATGGAGGGAACCAGCAGAGGGAGGCGAACTCCGGTTCATGGCATTGGAGACGAACCAGGACACACTCCGGGAGCCAGAAGTTATCTATCTCAAACATCATCGATTTGATTCCTCCACCCGTGCACTCCTTAGTTTAAGCTCCTTGTTCTCGATCCTGGTCACTGCACTTTTCTGTCCTCCCTGGGACCTGGTCTTGTTTGTAAGACTTTGGATGTTGTGTAGGGATCGGTGGCAAATCCGGCCACTGTCTTCCACCGAGTTTCAACTGAACTGTCATTCTTTAGGCTGATAGCCTAAGTTACTTTTTCAATCTCCAGCACTGACCAGCCTCTGCTTTTTGGTTTCGGTCGTTGTGCGTTCTGTCCTTCCTGGGACCCGGTCCTGTCTTCTAATCCCTGGCTACTGCGTAGGGATTGGTGACAGACCCGGTCGTTGTCTCCCACTGAGTTTTCCTCCAGAACTATCTTCTTCTCGGCCTCTTTTGCGAGATGGATTCTCTTTTAAACAACCTTATGCAACCGTCCGATGAGGTGGTCTGGAAACAAGCAGGACTATTTGATAACGCTGACGCTCTCAAGTCCAAACAAAACAAAGTTCCTTCCACGCTGTTCAAATTTCTCTTTCCCGCCGAGGCTCCAGAAGGACATCTTTCGGATTTTCAAACTACAGACAGAGTTCCAGTGGATGCTCCTTCTTTCTCTGGTAATCCCTGTATCGCGTCTCGTCATTCTCCTCAGACTAGTTGCTCTATTCTACCTCCTATTCAGGGATTACAAAATGCTCCCTTTAGCTCGACACAGTCAGCCCATTTCAGTCGAAAGGCCTGGAAATCCAACAGAAGAGCAAGAAGACTGGTGCTGGGAGATGGAGTGGGACTAGAAGATCTCTGCCAAATGTCGCTTTATGGCTTAGTGGGGCATTTCTCCTATAAACAGTTAAGCAATATCCACCTTGTCGATTAGATAAACCTGCACTAGCTTCCTCTTCTTGGATACTCCCCTGAGGTCATCTACCTCAAAAAAGGTTGGTATGGCTTTATTTGCAAGTCTCCTGAGGATGTCTCCTTACTTTTAAGTAAGCTTTGGGTTTCTGGGGGTTCAAGTCTCATGCTCAAGCGTTGGAGGATGGCTTTCAACCCCGACACAGATTATTTTCAGCATAGGCACCTATGGGTCCTTCTTTCGGGTCTCCCACTGTTCCTCTGGAATGAAGGAGCTCTTAAAGCTATTGGTGATTCTTTGGGCACTTACATTGTTGTTGATCCTCAGTCTCTTTCAGGTCCGGTGAGAAAATTGGGTAGAGTGCTGGTAGCTATGGACATTTGTGCGGGTCTACCGGAAACCCTGGAAATAGAATGGAGAGGAAGAAAGTTTGCCCAGTCACTGGACTATCTAGGGCTCCCCTTCCGCTGCAACCATTGCCGAAAAACAAGACACCTCTGTTGCTCCTGCCCTGGTAAGGACCTAAACGAATCTTTGGAAACTGAAGACCTACATTTAAACCCTCTCGATTACGTGGAAGAAGATCCCTCTCTGATTTATTTGGAAGTCTCCTCCCCTCCTCTTCCCCCAGGTCCCGTAAACCAGACTCTCTCCCTTCCAGATAAACTCAAACAACACTGTCCCCATCTCTTCTTGTCCCTTACAGACACAGAGAAGGATGCACTAAACAAATCCCTCTGGCTTTCATCTTCCACCGGTGCAAAGATTCCC
>JASDQU010815649.1:0-10389 GCA_032191745.1 Picea mariana
CATGTTGTAGTTCTTTCCATGAGGTTGGTCATTTGAGGGAGGCTTTGTAATATCCCCAATAAAGCTAGGCAAGTATTTTAATTAATTTATATGCAATTATGTTATTTTGCCACAAATATTTTTCATTCATTCTACTAAAGGCATTTCGTCAAACATATTGCAAGCAACCTAGATACACTTGGAATAGAAAAGAATCATGGAATATTTTATTATGAATGGAAATTGAATACAACAATCCAATGGTTGTTATGGTGGTCAATGGAAATCACACACTACGAGCCAAAAACCTGGAATCATGCCTTGGCCCCCTCAATATATGAGATCCAACCCTCCAAGTGCCACAACCTCTCCAAGTAGATCACTACAACCCAAAACTGAAAACAAACCCAAGATGAAGCTCCAATGAAGATCATGTATGGATCCTCCTCCTTGTCTAGCTAGGGTGGATATTGCACCATCGAAACAAGACCAACAATGGAAGGGTTTTGCCCAAAACCCCAACGAAAATGCTAGCTACAAGAGCACTCAATAAGATATCAAATCATAATTATGAGAAGTGAGGAGTTACCCTTCTTTATACATTTCCAAACCCTTCTAGATCCTTCCTCCATGCCTTCTAGAACTTTCCCCTTTTGACTAAATCCAACTCTTCTAGAATTTTTCCCTTTTTGACCAAATCAAATATAACCCTTATTTCTCCTTCAATTATTATTTAAACATTAAAAATACATTTGTAATGCTTAAGTGGTTAATTATTTAATGTCACTTTAAATACATAACCTCCCATAACTAAATGACATTAAATGACCCCCTTTGACTCCCTTTTTCTTCATTGACAAGCCACAAAAGTCCTTTCTACTACAAAATGGGGACATGACAAATCCTCCCTTCCCAAAGATTGTTTGTCCTCAAGCAATGCCATCATGACTTGATGCTCCATTGAAGGATCCAGACTAACACTGAAAATAATAGTAGATTGCTTGTCCTCTAGCAATGCTATCATGACCTGATGCTCCATTAACTGATCCAGACTGACACTAAAGATGATACTAGGATCCCAAACTACCCTGTAAGATGTGAAACATGCTCTAATCAAGGCGTGGTCTGGCAATCTCCAGACATAAGAGGCCTCATGAAAACCTCTAGCAAGAAAGGCCACTTGGTACTGTAACAACTCGATCAACTCATCAATGTATTGCTCTACTAGGGAACCAATCTCATGAGAGAAAAAATTGGTTCTCACCTCTATGTAAACTGTTGCACTGTCTCCTACTGAAATCCCATGGTCCCAAGCTATCCTCAGAAAGGAACCACCATGTTGATGTTGCACCACACTGATCATAGTCGTCTGACCACAGTGCCCACTCTACATCCATAAGTTGTAATGCCTCAAAGGATCGCATCCATTATCGAGGATCATACCCATCCAATGTATCCCAACTCTAAAATCATATATCATAGAGAAGTCTATGTGGTCATCAACTAATAGGGAATCCACTAGACCACGTCTCCAAGTGTCAAAGGGAAAATTCATAATACTCCAACACCCCTGATCTACTGCAATCATCCAATCATCTTCTGGAAAATCCCCCAACATATCGTCCGCAGAGTCCCTAAACACAAGAACCTCGTAGAAGATGAAGTCACGAGGATCCCACACCAGCCTGTAAGACAGGAAGCACCCTCTACTCATAAGACTAGTCTGCAAGGTGCAAATACCAGTATCCACTTGACTGCTCCTGATAATCCAAACAATCATAAGCTGCATGAATTCAACCAACTCCTTGGAAGACCACTACTCCAAGCATCCACTCCTAAGCCTCCCAAAAGTGAACTCTGGAAAGTCAAAATCGACGCTCACATCTCTAATAGTAGATGAATTGTCAAGCAATCTAATCCCAGGGTCCCAAACTAATCCCATAAGGGTACCACCATGTTGACATTGCACTATTATGACCATCACTGTCAGACCAACGCTCATAGTCTGCATCCTCATCTCCTGGAACCCCAACATGAACTCCATGAAGGGATTGAAACCACTATCTTGAATCATCCCCTGTGAATGTGTCTCAATGAAGTCTAAGTCTGCAAATCCACAACTGGCCTCAAGTTTTCCCTATCATATAAAGAAAGACTCGATATTTGTTCTCCTGAGGTCCAAAAAATAAAGCAGTCCAATCACTGTCACAACTATGTCGCTCATCATTATCTAAATCAATCTATCACTAAGATGAATTCCTAGATCCCACCACCCAATTGGAAGTCCACCAATACCTGTTAGTTGTTGTTGCACCATACTAGTAACCATCATAGTCAAAATGAGCCAAGTCCATGGTATTCCATCATTTGGTGGAAACCAATTACTTAGAATCAACTTTGTGCTTGTTGTTTTTTCCTATTCCTGCCAAACTGCACCAGGAAATCTGTTATCTCGATCACCATCAATGTATCTGAGTAATCCATGGAGTTTAAACACCTCCCTAAAGATCCAGACTAACACTGAAAATAATAGTAGATTGCTTGTCCTCAAGCAATGTTATCATGACCTTATGCTCCATTGGTTGATCCATACTGACACTGAAGATGATATGGGATCCCAAACTACCCTATAAGATGTGAAACATGCTCTACGCAAGACATGGTCTGGAAATCTTCAGACATAAGAGGCCTCCTAAAAACCTCTAGCAAGAAAGACCACTTGGTGTTGTAACAACTCGATCAACTCATCAATGTAATGCTCTACCAACGAACCAATCTCATGAGAGAAAAAATTGGCTCTAGCCTCCGTGTCAACTGTTGCATTGTCTCCTACTAAAATCCCAGGGTCCCAAGCTATCCTCATAAAGGAACCACCATGTTGATGTTGCGCCAATCTGATCATAGTCGTCCGACCATCTTTCCCACTCTGCATCCACAAGTTGTAATGCCTCAAAGGATCGCATCCACTATCGAGGATCATACCCATCCGATGTATCCCAACTCTGAAATCAAACATCATAGAGAAGTCTATGCGGTCATCAACTGATAGGGAATCCACTAGACCACGTCTCCAAGTGTCAAAGGGAAAATTCATAATACTCCAGCACCCTCGATCTACTGCAATCATCTAATCATCGTTTGGAAAATCCTCCAACATATCGTCCGCAGAGTCCCTAAACATAAGAATCTCATAGAAGGTGAAGTCGCTAGGATCCCACACTAGCCTGTAAGACAAAAAACACCCTCTACTCATAACATTAGTTTTCAAGGTGAAAATACCAGTATCCACTTGACTGCTCCTAATAATCCAGACAATCATAAGCTACATGAATTCAACCAACTCCTTGGAAGACCAATCCTCCAAGCATCCACTCCTAAGCCTCCCAAAAATGAACTCTGGAAAGTCAAAACTAACGCTCACATATCTAATAGTAGATGAATTTTCAATCAATGTAATCCCAGGGTCCCAAACTAATCCCATAAGGGTACCACCATGTTGATGTTGCATTCTCCTTTTCTGGAACCCCAAGATGAACTCCCTGAAGGGATTGAAACCACTATATTCAATCCTCCCCTGTGAAGGTGTCTGGGTGAATTCTAAGTCTGCAAATCCACGGTTGGCCTCGAGTTTTCCCTATCATATAGAGAAAGCCTCGATCTCTGTTCTTCTGACATCCCAAAAATAAAACAGTCCATTCATTGTCATAGCTATGTTGCTCATCATCATCTGAATCAATCTATCACTCAGATGAATTCTTGGATCCCACCACCCAATTGGAATCCCACCACTCCCAATACCTGTTAGTTGTTGTTGCACCATATCGGTACCCATCAGAGTCAAAATGAGCTAAGTCCATGTTATGCCATCATTTGGTGGAAACCAAGTCCATAGAATCAACTATGTGCCTGCTAATAAATGGGAAGAGGAGAAAATGGATTGCTAAAATTCTGGAATTTGACCTTGAAATGAAGCCCACTAAATTAGTGAAAGGACAAGGTTTAGCCAGGTTGCTGGTTGAATCAAATTGCAAAGCTTTAGGGGTTAATTTCATGAACATAAACTTAGAAAATTAGCAAGCTGATTTTTCTAATGAAAGCTCTCATATTAGCCCAAAGTTGGCAGAATGCACTTAGTATAAAGACATCATATATTTTTTGTAGAAGTTGTATCCTCTTGATGGTTTGGACAAGGACAAGGTGAGAGCTTTGAAGCTTAAATAAATTAGATATTGTCTCGTTGATCATGTCTTGTATTGGAAAGATCCTCTAGGAGTTCTTTTGGGATGTCTGGATCCACAGGAGGCCCAAAAGGCCATGAATGATTTTCATGACAACTTATGTGGGGGCCATCATTTCTGGAGAACCACAGCCTATAAGATCCTCAAAGATGGGTATTTCTGGCCTAGCCTTTTTACTAATGTTTGTGCAAAGATTAGAGCTTGCGTCAAATGCCAAAAGTTTTTTGAAAAGCAGCAGCTCAAATCTTTGCCTTTGAAGCCTGTGGTGGTTTCTGGACCTTTTCAACAATGGGGTCTTGACTTTATTGGGGAAATCCATCCGGCTTCAAGTGGTCAACATATATGGATTTTAACTGCCATTGATTACTTCACCAAGTGGATAGAAGCTATTCCTACAAGGAATGCCTCCCACAAGGTAATCATTAGTTTTCTTGAGGATATTATGTCAATATTTGGTTGTCCAAGCAGGATTGTTACTGACAATGTTGCCTTCTTCAAAGTTGAACCATTGATCAAGTTCTATGAACAGTATGGGATTACATTAGTCCATTCTACTCCTTACTAACCCCAAGGAAATGGTTTGGCAGAGTCATGTAACAAGAGCCTCATAAATATCATTAAGAAATTGTTAGAAGAAAACAAGAAAGCATGGGACTCAAAGCTGAAATTTGCATTATGGGCTTATAGAGTTACAACAAATAGGTCACTTGGTGTTTCCCCTTTTCAGCTTGTATATGGAGTTGAGGCCATCTCTCCTACTCAACTTGCCTTGCCTGTGGAAAAATTCCTCCAGGACTACCAAGGAGAACCTGATGATATGGTCAGTGGATACAACAACTAGTAAAAGTACAACATACTAGGGAACAACCACTTGACAAATCACATGACCATTAGCAGAAGATTAAGCAAGCCTTTGACAAGAAAGCAAGCAAAGAATATTTCTAGTTGGGAGATCTGGTGCTCAAGTAGGATGCACCCAAGCAAGACAAAGGCAAACACGATAAGTTCGAAGCCTTGTGGATTGGTTCTTTCAAGATTTTTGAGGTATTTTCAAACAACACTTATAAATTGCAGAACTTGGAGGATTTTGAAGTTTTGGGTGGCCTTGTCAATGGGCACTTTCTGAAAAAATATTTTGCTTAAGCCATGATTGGCTTTCCATTCATTGTAAATATCACTTTTATTTTTATTTCTGTTTGAATAAGTGACCCCATAGCCCTAGGATAAGACATTGAAGTTGCTTGTTCTTGGCAGCTCACATGGAGCATGCCATCCCCTATGGAGCCAATGTTATCACATGAAGTTGTCATGGGTCATTTTCCCCCTTGTTGACGATTAAAATCGCAACTAACTTTTCCCGCAAAGTGTTTCTAAAGCCTATTATTATTAAAGTTAAATAATACTAGTAGGTGGGACCCCCTTGTAGATTAGAGATCAAGTCTGTTCATATGTGATGTTGTGATGATGTTTGACATGGCTTACATGGTTAATGAGATCTTGTTTTTATTGGCTATGGTTTGAGGCTTATGAAGTATTGGTTCTTTGTGTTACTATGACCTATGTTATTCATTGACACCACTATTACCTGTTCTTGGAACACATGCATAACAGACATGTTAGTAACACATACAAACAATTGGAAAGAAATGAAAACAATGCAACAAATGCAAGGGGAAAAAATTGAGCTATGCTATACTACATGCATGAAAGATTAAATTTATTATGGTTAAATCATATCTAGCAAGTAATGGTTATGCGATTTGATTGAGTTATATTGGTAATATGAATATGGTATATTTGGATGGATGGGATGTTGGTGGCACATTTGACAAGGTAATGGACGTTAATAGCTATGCGATTTTGTTTGAGTTACATAGTTGATATGCACAGTGATTATTTTATGGCATGAGTTGGTATGGATCGCGCTATTGGTTTCAATGGTTGATGGTTCCAATACATGGTCTAATCAATTGAGTTAATGGATTATTGGTTGGCTTGTACTAATGAATTAATTGACTGTGGGTGGAGGCGACATGCATTTACTACACATCACCTTTACTCATTTTGTTGACCGCCACCCTAGTTGGGCTATTGTGCAACCTTGTTGTTGTGGTTATGCTCTGATTTCTTAGTAGAGGGAAACCGCTCGGCTAGCTCGCGTTTTAAGGTGTTCGATTACAGGTATGTCTTTTTTTGGCCATTTATGAGTCTGCTCTGGTTATGAAATGATTAATGGCTCAGTTGTATTGGTTTGTGTTTTCCTTAAGTATTGCATCTGTGTAAAATTGTGTTCTTGGAATGAAGCGTTGATGGTTCTTTCTGCAATAATCTTGAATTCATAGAAGTTATTGGTCATCTTGGGTGTTATCAGCCATAAGCATTCTCCATTATCCTTGCTGGTTTAGTTGGAGCGTTTTTGTTTGGTCTTGGGTGGATAGCTATGCTCACGCATTCGTCACTATATCCAGTCTTTGGCTTTTGTGGGTTTAATGGTTGGAGGCACTCTGTGTCACTGGGTTTGTTCACTTGAGCATTAGTTTGTTTCCACCACTAAAAGGTCGTGCAGTGGGTTATTTTATTAAGTTCTCAGCCCTGTTTTCACTTCATTGTTGTGGTTGTTTGACTGGAGAACCACAAGGGTTATACCCTACGTGTGTTAAGTATCGTTATTGGCCGAGTTGGAGTCTCGCTCCTCTGTTATAGCCCCTTGTCATGGGATTTGTTACCTGTCCATGAATGAGTCATGGTTCTCTCTATGTATGCACCGTTGGCCTTGGAGGTTTCACCATTACAAGGAGTTGGCTTTGTTCTCCCTGTGTTGGCTACAGAACAAACCCTTAGCCCTCTAGTCTGAAGGTTGATAGAGAAGACCGGCATGGCATGTAGGGTTTACTACTTGGTTATTGTTGGATGGTTGTTTATTGTCGACTAATTTGAGTACAAGCTCACCCAGTTGGTCATGTGACAGTAGTGTTGGTTTGGTATCTAGTCACTGCCTCTATTATAACAATGGTAAACCCTGCATTGTTAATTGCACAATTCAAAATGCATAGTCACTCTCCTTATGTTTAATAACTCAGTATTGTTTAATTGAGAGGGTCGCAGCCCCGATTCGAGTTGATGTGTGGGTATGTGTGGTTGCCACAACTTGTTAGGTCGATTGATTGTTACGACCATGGTGAATTGGTTGGTTGATACACAATCACTGTCCTTTTGCACTAAGATTATTTGGATGTTTAACTTGGCATTGGTTACAATTGATAAATGATGCTCGCACGTAGTGCATTTGTGTGTGTGGTGTTTCTACACCACGAATAAATGGTCATTGTAACTATGAGTTCTTTTTGGGGCCAAACGCGTATCCAGGATGACTATAGCAATTTCATCCATTGTGTGCCTTATGATTATTTGATTTCATGATTCCAAGTTTTACACAACATGTTTGTTTGCAGTTTGGTTAATTTGAAGCAATATTGTATTAGATTTGATAGCTCGGCATGATGGGTTGAGTTAATAACTATGATTATTTGTTTGGAATTGTAGAATGGGAATGTTGCATCGTGGTGTTTTGGTTGGCTGCCCACTGTGTATGATATGAATAATTTTGGTTTCCACACTCAAAGATAGTCACAAAGTTCTAAGCAATTTTGTGGCAATCTGATTATTTGTTTTACGAAGACATGCATGTTGTTGATACCTCATCGTGTTGGATGGATGGCCCAACATTTTAGAGTCACATTGAATTGGGCTAGTACAGTGACAGAATTGCACTTGCATGATTGAATGATTCTGTGTATAGCTTGTGTTGGAATGGTGGTTGTTGTCTGTCTGTTTAAATGACGATCCGGGTTTTGCAATTAAATCTGGATTATTGGGTTGACTGCCCCTATATATGTTTAACGAAAATCATTGCATTTTAAATGACAGGCCCAATTGTAGTGACAGTATGATTTCATTGTTAATTTTGAAACACAACTCTGAGTGTATTTGATGATTGAAGGAATGTGTGGGCAGTGGTTGGTTTTGAGGATAAACAGAGTGCAAATAATTATTGTTTATACATTTGAGAATTATTACAAGATATAAATTGGATAAATAAACAGAACTCCCATACAGATCGTGGTAGATTGCACATTGTCTTGTTTAATGACATTGTCTTAAGTATTTGATTTCAAATTGTAAGCAAGTTAATGTCCATAATTGTTGGGTTCTTACACATTAGTGTTTTTGAGGTTACAATGGTGAATTGGTTGATTGGTTTCTTCACATAATGTTTTATGGATCACTTAATTAATTTTATGAACATTAATCACTCTTTTTCCCTTCCATTATTTCATTTTTCGCTAATTATAAACCCTCTCGCCTTCCCATATTCATTTTTCAACCCATGTTCTAAAATTGATTACAGTCAAGATAACTTCGGTGTTAAAGCAGTTGGAAGTGGCAATGTCTTATTTGGATTACAGTGATGTTTTATTAGTTTGCTTTGCAATTGATTGTTGTTGTCGTTGAGCAATAACCATGTTCTTTTCCCCCTCATTGTATCATGTTTCGCTCAACACAAACCCCTCGCATATCCTAGAACCCTTTATTCACCCCCTGCTCATTGATAAACAACAAAACAATTTGTATGGATTGGATTGCATGAGTCTGATACATTGTTGAGCCAAATCTATTTCATATTTTTAAGAGTTGTCATGTATGGTTATTTAAAGGACTATTTTCTAATCAATCATGCATGCAGGAATGAGTTTTTTTAGTCAAGGTAGCCATGGCCGAGGAAACATAGGTAGAGGTAATTGGAATAGAGGCCCAAGAAGGCCAAGGTTCTCCATACATTTTGATGCTGACTCACAAGAGCTTGGCCAATTGTTTTAGGTTGGATTCTTCAATTGGATTGGGTAGGGAGTAGTCCAACCTAGGCTTGAAAGGCCTCCCTTCCAAGTTCCACAAGCCCCTGGTATTCATGTGCCCCCTCACGTCTCTTTGCAACCCGAGGTTCTTGAAAATGATGGATGGCAAGAGATTGTCCACCCGACAGCCTCCCAACATCGTGGTTGGCCCAATTTGTCCTTGCATGCTCCTCTGCCTAACAACCAGATTGTCCAAGCCGTTCCCCACTCACTAGTGCAATCCTCCCATGCTAGCAAGAGATTGAAAACTGAGGCCCACCATGCCCTTGACAAAGGAAACGCCATTGTTGCCCCTTCCTCACCCTCCAATGGCTCTGACAAATCCGTGTCTTCCTGGATTCATTTGAGGGACGATTGTTCCCACGTGATCAGTGAGATTAGGCCCAAGGGCTCGGCGCAGCCAAAGGAAAATTCAGGGAAATTGAAGGGTGACAACAACAATCAAGGAAAGATTGCATCACAAAGTGGAAAATATGGCTTTTAAGTTTTATTTTAGCTATTGTTTTATGACAGTTGACTTCAGGGATCTTTGGACAACATGTTTTATTTTGGATACATGAGTAATATTTTTGGAAATAATTTCAAATATCATGAGCTAAATTGTCAAATGGAATATGTGGATGGGAGTCACAAGGAGGTATGTTTTTCTTAACTAATAGTTATGTTATAATTGTCATGAGCTAATGGGAGTCACAAGGGGTCCCACCTACTAGTTATTATTTAGTTATAACCCTTATTATGATTATTACTTTTCCCCCTAACTAAAAGTTGGTTGAGTATTTTAATTAACCTAACTAATGAGTTGGTTCAACTACTTCAACCAATTATAATTGGTTAAAAGAAAAAGGAAAGGGAGGAACAAAGGAGGATAGAAGCAGAAGCATACCAAGGTTTTCTCTTTGAGTTTATATTGAGATAGTTCAGTTTGCATTCATTCATTTATTCATCACAAGCCTAATTCTCTTTTATGATAGCAGGGTCTTATTGTAGACAACAATATTCAGGGCTGAAACACATCATTCAGACACTTGTTTTTCAAAGGTGTTGATCTATCTTTGATAGTCTATGTAGACTTG
Source organism: Picea mariana (assembly GCA_032191745.1). Lineage (NCBI taxonomy): Eukaryota > Viridiplantae > Streptophyta > Pinopsida > Pinales > Pinaceae > Picea > Picea mariana. Next base: position 10,207 of record JASDQU010815649.1, read on the forward strand.
TCTGTTTGTGAATTAGTTTTCATGACTGACAAATGCTATTGTGCAGAGTCAAGTGGGAAGCAATATGTGGCAAGTTGATCCAGCTTTTAGAGTTCAGTTTTGGTTTTCTGTCAGAGGTCCTTTTGTATGTTCCATCGGGGATGTCTAAGTTTGACTTTGGTCCAAAATTTCTGCATGAGATTT
>JASDQU010815649.1:13732-44875 GCA_032191745.1 Picea mariana
CTTCTCGGGTTCTGATTCAGCGTCAGAGCATGCATGTAATTCAGAAGCCCTCATCTCGGACACCAGTGACTGTTTGGCCCAACACTCACTTGTGTTGTGAGTGGAGCTCTTATGGAACTCACACCACTTTCCCATGTTCTTCTTCTGCTTCGCGGTGTTTTTCTTTGCTTGCGGCTTTGGTAGGTTGTCTTGAGCTGCCATGCCTTGGCTTTGTCTTTTGTTCTACGGTTTGGGGGCATCTTTCACTTGCTTTTGATTCACAGATTCAAAGTCTTGCTTCTTCTGTTTGAATTTCTACTCAATCTTGGTAGCATACTGGTATGTCGTACCAAGTGAGGAGATGTCGAGGAACTCCATTTCCTCATGAATGTATATGTGTAGACAATTTCGGTACTTCAACACCAAATTTTTCTCTGAATCTTTGATACCCAACTTTGTGCACAAGGTATGGAATAAATTCATCAGCTCATGCACATCTTGATCCCTTTGCTGCCACAACGTAGTCCATCGTATGTACTTGTCCTCGTAGCTCCCCATGGGATAATATTGTTCCTTGATGGCGTCTCAGAAAGAATTCCAAGTGGGTATGGTCGAGAATAGGGAGGGTTCCTCCTCGTCCTTTTTCTCACAGTAGGTTTCCTACCAGTCCTTGACATGGGGGGTGGCTTTGAGCAGTGAAAAAATAATCTTCTCCCGGTCGGAAAAGTCATGAACCGAGAAATATCCTTTTAATAGATTCAACCATCTATCTATGGCGTCTGCATCTATTTGACCATCAAATATGGGAATTTCAAAGTTTACTTGTACCTTAAAAGGGGTTGCACCTCCAGAGTGGCTGTTGGATGCAGATGCGCCGCCAGTGGGCAATCGTTGGAGGATCTGGGTGAAGTTATCCATCATCGCGTTCCTTTGTTTTTCAAGGGCCTCCTCAAGCAATATTTTGATAGGATCTCCTGCTCCCTCGTCTTTCTTTTTTTCCCCCATGAGCGACCGTCAGGGTTTGCGAGGCTGATCTTGCAAAGGTTCAACCAGATCGAGCCCTAACTCCTTATACCCTCACCTCGTTGGGGACATGCAAAGAAGGATCAAGAAAGAGCATACCGCTCTGATACCACTGATATGAATTTATGCAGGAACACAACAGAAAACACAAATAACCATGAATACAAAGATGCAGTGGAAATAACACTTCATTTCATTAATATCAAAGAACTGAAATTTGTTTACAGACAAAATAGAAATAAACTAGCTAGGGCACTAGTAGCTTATCTATGAGAAGAGATGTGGCGGCTACAGGCCTCTGAAATCTGTGTTACAATGAGGCTCAGAGGCCTATATATTATTGAGAAACAATGGAAGCCCTAAACATCCAAAAAACCTAACCCTAGGAGAAGAAACGCCAGAATGTGGGCCCCATCGGGGTAAATTGGTACATCAATTTCTCGGTGTCGTAACTTTGGCATACTATCTCTGTTTGACGCATATGATAGATCGTTAGAAAGATCTATCCGAGGACTACTATAGTTGGCAAAAAAATATCATGATGATAATTTTCAATCGGTAGATGCCCAAAAAACGTCGTTTAGGGCCTCAAAATGGCTCCGGAAGTCCAGGTCTAAAAAAACTACCAAAAATAGTAAATTCTGCTGCAATTAAGGAAACTAGAAGAAACAATGGTGGGGGTCCAAGTGGAATAGGTGAGTGGCCACCAATATCCACCTGGATCACTTGGGGTTATTAAAGACCTATTTGTTACCCTGTTCCAATTGCCCATGAAAAGTGTGGGATATTGTGGTGACCGATGTCCCCCCTAAGTTTGGGATGCTCTTGTCAAGGTCTTGGATCAAAATACTAGGGGTAACTTTATAGATGGACCTTTCATATGCTACCATTCTTGTGTTTGGGGGAGAACATAGAAGGCTTTACAGGGAGACACGATTAGCCTACATCACCATTGATGAAGCAAATCCTACCAATCACCCTATTTTTGCACTTGATAATGATTTAGGATCCAGTATATTACAACTCATTGATGCTCCTCAAATACCTATTGAAATCAGAAAACAATCCATCACCTCTTGTGAAGATCCTCCTCCTAACACCTATGTTTGGAAGATGTTTTTTGATGGGGCCTCTTCTAAGGAAGGTGTTGGTGTTGGTGTTGGTGTTGGGGTAGTCTTTATTTTTCCTACCCAAGAGATCATATCTTTGTCTTGCAAGTTTGAATTTGAAACTACAAACAATGTGGCAAACTATGAGGATATTGTTTTGGGTTTGAGGGCTACTAAAGACACGAGGATTGAAGAACTAGTAGTATTTGAAGATGATGAGTTAATTGTTCATCAAGTCAAAAATCTGTATCAAGCTAAACAACCTAGGTTAAGGACTTACATAAATGAAGTTTGGGATCTTGTTGATAGTTTCTTCTTAGCTTTTAATATCTCATTTGTTCCAAGAGAGGAAAATATTATGGCAGATTCTTTGGTTGTTTCAGCAAGTAATTTCAGAGTTCCTTTGCCCCCTAAACTCAAATATGATGTGGAAGTGAAGTATAGACCCTCTATACCTGACAATGTCAAACATTGGAAGGTTTTTGAGGATGATATTGAGATAAAAAGATTTATTGAGACCGTGGATGAGTTTTCTACCTTACATATTGATGAAGATCATGATACTTAAAAAAACCTTCATGCTGATATTTTTCTGAATAAAATTGCTAACCATCATATTGTTCAGTTGCCTAGTAACGATATTCCAAAAGGACTAGTTCCCTTGGAGAGATTGTTTGATAGAAATGATGTTGTTGTAAAGGTTAAAGGTTCAACTGGAAATGTTGATGTGACTGAATGCAATTTAGGTACAGAGGAGGATCCAAAGTATGTTAAGTTGTCTAGCAGCTTGTCAAAGGAACAAAGGGCTGAGTATGTTAAGCTTTTAAAGGAGTTTGTTGATGTGTTTGTCTGGAAATATGAAGATTTAAGAACATATGACACAAACATCATTGAACATAAGATCCCTTTGAAAGAGGAGACGAAGCCTTTTAGGCAGAAACTCAGACAGATAAATCCCATGTTGCTTCCTATTATGGAAAAATAAGTGAAGACGTTGTTGGATGCCAAAATCATCATTCCTTTGAGGTACTCTAAGTGGGTGGCTAACCTGGTCCCCGCGAGGAAGAAAAATAGGGAAAGTAGATTATGTGTTGATTTCGAGAATTTGAATAGAAGTTCCAAGAAAGATAATTACCCATTGCTAAAGATGGAGCACATTTTGCAGAGAGTCACTGGTTCATCTAGGATGTCTATGATTGATGGATTTTCTAGCTACAATCAGATCTTTGTCTTGCCTAAAGATAGAGAGAAGACAACCTTTACTACTCCTTGGGGCATATTCATGTATGCTAAAATTCCCTTTGGATTGATGAATGCAGGAGTGACCTTTCAGGGAGCAATGGACATTGCCTTTATTGGGGAGATGGACAAGTTTGTAGTAATCTATCTAGATGACATTACAATATTCTCAAAATCTGATAAAGAACACTATCATCATTTGAAAAGGGTCTTTCTAAAGTGCAGAAAGTTTGGTCTCTCTCTCAATCCTAACAAGTATCTTTTTGCTATGAAGGAAGGTAAATTATTGGGACACATTGTATCAACAGAAGGGGTAAGAATTGATCCAAGCAGAGTAGAGGCCATTCAGACCTTATCTCTTCCCAAATCCAAAAAAGAAGTTTAGTCTTTCTTAGGAAAAATCAATTTTCAAAGAAGGTTCATCTCTAACTTTGTTGAATTAGTAAAGTATATTACAACCATGCTTAGGAAAGGAAATGAGGTGAAATGGACTACTGAGGATCGAGAATCTTTTGATCAGATAAAAAAGGCCTTGACTGAAGCACCTGTGCTCATCAGCCTTGACTATTCCAAGGAGTTTTTGATATTTTCCTTTCCCTCATTTGACACATTGGGTGTTGTTTTACTACAGAAAAACACAGAGGGGTTAGAGCAACCTATTTCCTTTTTCAGCAGAGCATTGAGGGATGCAAAAATGAGATATGAAATCATGGAAAAGCAGGCTTATGCTTTTGTTAAAGCCCTCAAGGCTTTAAGAGTATATGTTTTGCATTCAAAGATTGTTGCATATGTCCCTTCAGCCTCAATGAAAGAGAAACTTATCCAACCTGACATAGATGGGAAGAGGAGCAAATGGATTGCTAAAATTATGGAATTTGACCTTGAAATGAAGCACACTAAATTAGTGAAAGGACAAGGTTTAGCCAGGTTGCTGGTTGAATCAAATTACAAATTTTTAGGGGTTAATTTCATGAACATAAACTCAAAAAACAAGCAAGTTGATTTTGCTAATGAAAGCTCTCATATTAGCCCAAAGTTGGCAGAATGCACTTGGTATAAAGACATCATATATTTTTTGCAGAAGTTGCAACCTCCTGATGGTTTGGAAAAGAACAAGGTGAGAGATTTGAAGCTTAAAGCAATCAGATATTGTCTCATTGATCATGTCTTGTATTGGAAAGATCCTCTAGGAGTTATTTTGAGATGTCTGGATCCACACGAGGCCCAAAAGGCCATGAATGATTTTCATGACAACTTATGTGGGGGCCATCATTTTTGGATAACCACAACCTATAAGATCCTCAGAGCTGGGTATTTCTGGCCTAGCCTTTTTACTAATGTTTGTGCAAAGATTAGAGCTTTTGTCAAATGCCAACAATTTTCTAGAAAGAAACAACTCAAATCTTTGCCTTTGAAGCATGTGGTGGTTTCTGGACCTTTTCAACAATGGGGTCTTGAATTTATTTGGGAAATCCATCCGGCTTCAAGTGGTCAACATAGGTGGATTTTGACTGCCACTGATTACTTCACCAAGTGGATAGAAGCTATTCCTACAAGGAATGCCTCCCACAAGGTAATCATTAGTTTTCTTGAGGATATTATGTCAAGATTTGGTTGTCCAAGAAAGATTGTTACTGACAATGCTGCCTCCTTCAAAGCTGAACCATTGATCAAGTTCTGTGAACAGTATGGGATTACATTAGTCCATTCTACTCCTTACTACCCCCAAGAAATAGTTTGGCAGAGTCATCTAACAAGAGCCTCATAAAGATCATTAAGAAATTGTTAGAAGAAAACAAGAAAGCCCGGGACTCAAAGCTGAAATTTTCATTATGGGCTGATAGAGTTACAACAAAGAGGTCACTTGGTGTTTCCCCTTTTCAGATTGTATATGGAGTTGAGGCCATTTTTCCTACTCAACTTGCCTTGCCTGTGGAAAAATTCCTCCAGGACTACCAAGGAGAACCTGATGATATGGTCAGGAGGATACAACAACTAGTAGAAGTACAACAGACTAGGGAACAACTACTTGACAAAGCACCGGACCATTAGCAGAAGATAAAGCAAGCCTTTGACAAGAAGTTAAGCAAAGAAGATTTCCAGCTGGGAGATTTAGCACTCAATTGGGATGCACCCAAGCAAGAAAAAGACAAACATGGTAATTTCAAAGCCTTGTGGATTGGTCCTTTCAATATTTCTGAGGTATTTTCAAACAACACTTATAAATTGCAGAACTTGGAGGATTTCGAAGTTTTTGGTGGCCCTGTCAATGGGCACTTTTTGAAAAAATATTTTGCTTAAGCCATGTTTGGCTTTCCATTCGTTGTAAATATCACCTTTCTTTTTATTTATGTTTGAATAAGTGACCCCATAGCCCAAGGATAAGACATTGAAGCTGCTTGTTCTTGGTAGCTCACAGGGAGCATGCCATCCCCTGTGGAGCCAATGTTATCACATGAAGTTGTCATGGGTCATTTTTCCCCTTAGGTTTTAATTTTTTCTCTTTAGTCTTTAGGTTTGTTTTATTTTCCCTTTGTGAATTGCTTAGGTTAGTCTAAACAAATAAAAGTTTGGGTTTTGGTTCACTTTTTTGGCCTACACCTATGGTTCATAGCCTAGTTCATTTGGTGGTTTATGTCTTGACTCATCACTTTACTTGAAATTAAGCAATATTGACCCCACGACCCCAACAACCTGACAAGTCACTCCATCCACTCATGCTCTTGATCCTTTCCACTCTATCCCTATGCCCGTTAAGGAGTCAAATCAAATTTTGAAAAGGGCGCTGCCAACTCACTGGGCATTTTCATAGCGCACCTTTGTACTTCATCTCCTTGCCATCATTCACCATCGTCAGCTAATGTCATGTCTTCTATTTTTTTTAGCACTCTTGTCTTCAAAAGGAATATTAAGATTTGGTCATTTATGAGGATTCTAACAGTTTACCAATTTGAAATCTTCCTCCTAAGCTCGACATTGTTGAAACCACTAGTCCAAACAGAGCTGCAAATTGTGCTACGAGATTGATTGATCGAGTTGAATTGGAGGCTGAGGTAGATGTAACAACACCATATCTTGCTGCAGATTTTTAACTTATCAGCCATAACGTCCAGGTACTTCATTAGCTTTTTCAACTGCTTTGAAGAGCGTTAAGATATATCTGTCTTAACTTTTGGTAGTGCCTGGCGTTGCAAGCTACCAATTCTCCCACCAACCAGCCTCTCTACCTCTTTAGCCACACATTCCATAGCCATTTGCCCACTGGTTTTTTCCCTTTACTGGAATTCAGACCATTTGCTTCAGACTTTGAGCGCCCAACCTCGGGTCTTAATACCCATATTGCGCTACTGAATTGCTAGTCCGCGCTATGGATCCCCTGTTCTAGCGCTGCCCATTCCCTATCAAACCTTTGCTATCCTCTATGTTCACATCTCCAACAATTAGCTCCCCCTTTTTTTCATTGAGTTATGTTATATTTTCATCTTACAAATCTACTTGTAGTGAGGATTTAGGAGCCCCTGTGTGTTTTAAAAAAGCTTTTGAGGACCTTGTATGGTGGCTTATTGACAATCTAAGCCTGAACAATGCAATTTACCTTCATACCATTTCTTAGAGTATCTGAGGCCGCTATTGCAGCAACCACTGAGATACCCAACACTAGTGAGAGGTGGTTCAAATCCATGATCCTCAATACAAACTTTTTCAAGGATTTCCTCAAGCCAGACTATCAGAAAGACAATTTGTCTAAGGGAGTGCCTAGGAGCCACTTGGTTGAGGGTTTTGATAAAATGATGAAGATTATCCAGAGATATTTCACATGTGAGGGCATATTTAACATGATATACCAGTATCACATAAGACTCTTGCTACATTTCACTGGCAAGGAATCAATGAATATCCCTTTTTATCTGTTAAGAAGTATGGGAAAGATGTCTGATAGAGTCCAAGCCAAGTCCAAGGTTGTGGACACTCGTGTTTTCCACTCTGTGTGGATCAGGATGCTGGTTATGGAAGAGTTAAAGAAAAGGAGCATTTCTTGGGAACAATTTATTGTATATGCCAATATGCAGCTAGATATAGCCTCTACCTCTCAATCCAGGATGCAGAGACCTCTACCATCTAGTAGTGTTGCCCCAGAAGGAAAAGAAAAAGCAAACCTACTAGCCAAGACAAAGAAGACCCTAAGGAAATTGAAGAAGAAGAGAGGGAAGTTCATCACTCCCCATAAAAAGAACTTTCACCTCCTCCTGCACCTGAATTGGAAGAAGTTCCTTCATCAACCAAAACCATAGAAAAGAAGGGGAGGAAATTGCATTACCCTTCACCTGCTCCAGCAGCTAAGACTAGAGTCAGGAGGCATTTTACTAGATCATCAACCCATAAAGAAGTGATGAAGCAGAAGTCATGCCCAAGGCTTCAGTCCCAAAGAGAGTTAAAGGTAAAGATGAAGCCATTGAGGAGCCTATTGAATTTATAGTCAAAGCCTCTATTCAACAGAAATATAAAGGTAAATGTAAAGCCATTGAGAAGCCTATTGAGGTTATTAACATCAACACTCCCCCTGACAATCCCACTTTTAAAAGATTGATTAGACAACTCAGGGATGCTAGAAAGGAAGTTGCCCGTTTGAAGGCATAAATCTTGACTGAGAGAAGAAAGATGAAAGAGCTCATGGACATGTACAATGAAACCCTTGATTTGGCAAGGTTTACAGCAAGAAGATTCTTACTTCTCCATAGACAACTTAAGACTCTATACAAGAAAAACATAAGCATTCAATCCAAAAACATGAAGCTCAAGGAAGAATTGTGACAATTTAAGAATGATTTAGCTCAGTGGAACTTAAATGTTCTAGTACAAGTTGCAATAGAAAGAGATGAACCTGCAGTAGAGAAGAGTACCCCTACTAAAGAAAGATATGATGCCACGAGAGAGGAAAGGCCTCTTGCAACAAGGAGGAGTGCTAGATTAGCTACCATATGCGCTACTAAAGTCTCTTTTTGCTATGAAGGAAGGTAAATTATTGGGACACATTGTATCAGCAGAAGTGGTAAGAATTGATCCAAGCAGAGTAGAGGCCATTCAGACCTTATCTCTTCCTAGATCCAAGAAGGGAAAGAAGCCAGTATGCAAGCTAAACAATGTTTTGTTGTGAAGGGAAAGAAGGAGCTGGTATGCAAGCTAAAAAAGTCCATGTATGGTTTAAAACAATCACCAAGGATGTGGTATCAAAAATTTGATACTTATATGCTGGGACTTGGCTTCAAAAGAAGCAAAGAGGATCAATGTGTTTATTTTAAATTAATTGGTGATAATTTTATTTATTTGGTCTTGTATGTGGATGACATGTTGTTGATAGGAAACAACAAAGAGATTATCTAGGATGTGAAAACTCAATTGTCCTCTAAATTTGACATGAAGGATCTTGGTGCTACAAATTTCATTTTGGCCATGGAAATTAAAAGAGATCGGAAAAACATGAAACTCTAGTTAAATCAAAGAAAATATGTGGACACAATATCGAAGAGGTTTAATATGCAGGAATGTAAACCGATCAGGGTTCCTATCCCTATAGGTGTAAAGATATATGCGGATCAATGTCCCAAGACATAAAAAGAGGAGGAGGACATGTCTCGTGTTACTCATGCGAGTGTAGTTGGTAGTTTGATGTATGCAATGGTCTGTACTAGATCGGACATTGCACATGTAGTGGGCGTTTTGAGGGGGTATATGTCAAAACTAGGGAAGGAGCATTGGATAATAGTAAAGAGGGTTTTCGGGTATTTGTGTCGCACTACTAGCTATGGATTGTGCTACCAAGGAAGACCCAGATTGGACAGAGTGTTCGATATACATGGCTTTGTGGATGCAGATTAGGTTGGAGATCTGGATCGTAGGAAATCTACAAGTGAGTATGTATTTAACCTGTTTGGGGGAGGAATCAGTTGGATGATCAAAAGACAATCTGTACTGACACTTTCAACTATAGAAGTTGAATACATGGTAGCAACTCATGCAAGCAACGAAGCAATATGGTTACAAAATTGTGTTCATGTATTGGGTTGGTACACCAAGTTGAAAGGATAGATTGTGATAGTCAGAGTGCAATTTTTCTAGTGAAGAACCCAACTTATCATTCAAATACAAAGCATATTGATGTTCAATATCACTTTGTGAGAGATGTAGATTTTAACCTTGTACAATATTTACTGCAAACAGATTTTTAGTAAAAGAACATAAAATATACAATGGCAAATACAAACACTACACATAGATTTTTCCCCTGGAAACCCAAACTGAGAAAACCAACATATTCTATATTCATTCATAGTATTGCATTGTTTACAATACAATATACATATACTAGCCAGCGACATCCAAAACCTTAATCTAATGACCTGGATTAGTCAACAACCCTAATTCCTTAACCAAAAAATAGAAAACCATCGGCAAAGAAACCACCTAAATATGTGACACGTTTCCTGAGGTAGACATTTTTTTCTCTAGGGAGCTGCCCCAGAACCCCCGTGCGGGGGCTTTCGCCCCCCTTGCACCACTCAAACCCCCCTGCGTGCTTGACACAATGCAGACTCTACAACTCGTGCAAAGAAAATAACACATACCCAACAAGAGACATGGTTGAAGAAAAGAAAGTGTTGTTGATGAAGGTGGACACTTTGAAAAATGTTGCAGATTCATTAAAAAAATATGTGAGCAATGAGAATTTCTCTTGGTGTAGAGGATCTACGAGCATTGTTGCCCTGGAATTTTGACTATGTAACCCTGTAACCCCCTGTATGCAAAGAAAACAACAAGTGGGAGAATGTTGGGTATGTGTTATATTCTTTGCACGACTAGGTATATTGTCTGCTACATTGCGTTGGGCACGCGGGGGTTTGGGGGCAGTGCCCCCAATTTTTTTCTTTCGAGAAACGTGTCACATTTTTCCTCATTTTTCGTGTTGCCTCAATTTTCGTTTCCATTGTTGGGCGGTTTTTCGGCATATGGTTTTTGTAGATGGTTTTTTATTTCTGGTTAATGAATTATGATTGTTGACTAATCTAGGTCATTGGGTTAGGGTTTTGGATGTCACTGGCTCCTATATGTATATTTTATTGTAAACAATGTATGATTGTGAATGGATATAGAATATGTTGGTTTTCCCGGTTTGGGTTTGAAGAAGAAAAATCTCTGTGTAATGTGTGTATTTTCCATTGTATCTTTTCTGTTCTTTTACTGAAAATCTGTTTGCTGTAAATAATTTTACAAGGTTAAAATATACCCTTTGCTTCCCAAATCCTCAAGCTCATTGGCTATATTAAGCACATGAAGTTCATCATCCTCATTGACAGTGGAAACACCCACAATTTTATTCATTATCACATTGCCTAAGAAATCAAATGTTATATCTATGTTGTCAACAATTTTCAAATCATGATTGCCAATGGTGTCTCCATGAAATGTGGCGGGTGTTGTGAAAATCTGTGCCTACAAATTGGTCAATACCACCTTAAATATCATATGTTTTCTATCGAGAAGGGTGGTTGTGAAATTGTGCTCGGTGTTGAATGATTACATACTTTGTGACTCATCCTCATGGATTTTATGGAATTAACCATGCAATTCCAACAAGAGGGATGATGTAATGTCCCCTTCCAATTGATCATGACAGAGGATGACATAGTAGCCTATATGACTCTCATAGGCTATAGTCAACATAAAAATGGAGTCACGGGGATTTATTTAGTGTCACTAGGTTACAAGATGACAAAATGCTAAAGTGACATTAAATAAAAATAAAATAATTAATTTCTTAAACATTAAAGTGTTTTTTAATGTTTAAGTGAATATTGGAGGGAAAATAAGGTAAGGTTTTGATTCGGTCAAAAAGGGAAATATCTAGAGGGCTCGGAGGAGTAATAAAGGAGGTATAGCCCCTCACTTCATCATTATGATTTGATCGATCTCTTGCATGGTGCTCTTGGAGCCATTGTTTCGTTAGGGTTTAGAAAAACCCTTCCATTGTTGATCTAGTTTCGGTGGTGCAATACACACCCTAGATAGGAAAAGAGAGGAAGTCTATTAGGGATTTACATTGGATCATTATTTTGTGATTATCTTCAGCTTGGTGGAGAATCGATATTCCTAGGAGAGTTACAACAAAATATTGAAGGATTCGATCTCAAGCTTATGCAGGTAAGTGGAATAAGGAGGAAGATGTGAGGATTTGTGGAGGCTCGCTAGCTTGGAAGAGGCTACTAGGGCCATTTTGTGGAGGCTGCAGTTCACCTATAGTTGACCGTGGGTATTTGTGAGTAGTCTATGGTGGTTGTTGATCCGATCTGAGGGGTCAAGCCACCTACCATCTCAATTGTGGGTTTCAGAGAGGGGTCGAGTGCCTACTCTTGGCAATTGAGGTTTCTCCCTTCTCTGGGAGGGCCAATTTTGGGTAGCAGGAGATAGCAGGGATCGAGGATGGACGGAGCCATTGGTGACATATTTTTTTTAGATTGAAGGAGGATCCATCTTCTAGAAGAGATCAGGGCACTGCATCAGGTTTTGGTTCTCAGATTTGTTTTCTTTGTTGATTTGTCACGGCTGCTACAACAATCATATTGTATTGTGTGATCAATATTCCATTAGTAATAAAGTGCCATGCTATCTCTTTTATTTCTAGTGTTCTTATATTGCATGAAACATGTTTGCCAGAAAGTCTATTTGTGGGTTATATGCAAAATGTTTGTACATAGTACTCAACCAGCGTAAGGACACATGTAATGCAAGTAATTGGAAAAGAAATATAACCATAACTACATAATTGGACAACAAACCCTTAATTTCCTAGTATATTCCTATGAGGGATATTATAGACAACAATATAATTTCCAAGGAATCACAACAAGTTCCTCTGAGATCATCAGTTCCCATAGAATGGAAAAACTGCTAAAAAAGGTCATTCAAGAATTATTGCCCAACTCCATTCCATTCAAGCAGTCGAGACACCCTCTATGCATCCTGACCTTCAATCTATCTTGTCTAAACACCAAGTCATTTTTTCCACTCCCAATGGACTTCCCCCTTCCCGTGGTGTTCATGATCATTCCATTCCTCTAGTACTTGGTAGCCTCCATCCCAATGTTTTCCCTTATCATCATCCCTTTTCCCAAAAGAATTAAATTGAGAAAATTATTCAAGAATTACTTGAGCAGGTGTTATTGATGTGGGAGCATCGCTTCGTGTCAGTAGTGCGCCAATCGACCAACACATTCAGTGCACAATTCATGGAGGAGAGAGGTGCCAGCCCTCTCATTCTAAAATTTGAAATTGTAATTAAATGTTTGTAAGGCTGGAAAAGCCAAATAGATGTCTTTGCACAGATAGGAGATAGAGTCGCCTTTAATGGTTGACAGGCTAATAAGATCTAGATCTGATTCGGACTAGACAACCATTGAATGTAATTCAATGTAAATTAATGAGAGTAGTTAGCTTGGAGGGAAGAGCTTGAGGAGCCCCCTTTTGTAAAAATATCTTTGTATCAAAATTCATTAGGATGAGGATGAGGATGAGGATTAGGAAGTTAGATATTAGAAGAGGAGAGAGTCGAGACTCTATAGAAGTTCGAGCTTTTCTAAAGACTTGTAAACATGCATTCTGAGAATAATACAAAAGCAGTTTTTCCTGCATGAGAATATTTATGTGTTTATGCGTATTTGAATGGATGTCTTTTATGTGTTCATGTGCATATGATGTAGATGTATGTTCGATTCCATTTGCAGGGATAGAAAAAATTTTATATCTGTGATTTTTCTGATTTCAATTCTGGGTTCTTTCTGGTTTCATGCAAGGGGTTGCATGACAGAGTGTCGAGGACTCTGTAAGCTAGTGCAAGTGTGCACATCTGAGTTCTGTGGAATTCAGGAAAGAACATGCTAGGAGGGCGCACTAGAGGAAGTCATAAACTCAGGAAAAATCCTTAGAGTTACTGAATACTCTGGAGGTGAAGACTGTGCAGAGGGAGGCACAGAGAGACAAAATCACTAAGGACTTTGTGAAGCTCTGCCAAGTGGGCATCGAGTGAGTGCAAAGAGTGCACGAGAAGAATTCTGTTTCGAGTTCCATAGGAAGAGAAGTTTCGGAGGAGGAAGACACTTACAGAGTGATCGAAGACTCTATGGTTTTGCAAGGTGTGCTTGAGCAGGAGGTCGCCAGGAGGGAACCAAATTCTCTTTGAAGGGCAAGGCAAGGGCTGAGTCCCTTAGAGATTGAGCCAGCTGAGAGCTCAGAAGATATAGCACAAGGAGTGTGCAAGAGTGGACTTATTTAAAGTCCAAAAGCTCAGGAGGAATAGCGTGAAGCTGCACACAGAGTGCAAGTGTGCACAGTGTCGAGGTCAAACTCCATTGACAAAGCTTAGGAAATAAAGCACAGTGAGACCCAAAGTCACCAGGGTTCACCAAAGGATCGAAGGCCAAGACCTTCGAACATTTGAAATCTTCCAAGTCAAGGAATAAATCCAAAGTTCAGAAGGAAGGAGTGTCGAGTTCTTTGGCTGAAAACCATTGAAAATTGAACAAACGATTGAAATTCTCGGAGGGAGAATCACTGAAAGTCTGTGGGCCGTTGGATCTAGTAGATCTATGAAGAATTTAAGGCCGAGTCTCTTTCAACACTCATATGCTCAGGAGAGATAGCAACTGTTAGGTCCAGAGGACTGTGAGCGTTAATTTGGGAATGCTCTGGAATATCGAAAATTCGAGAATCGAGAGTGTGGAGGAACAACTACCCGTAAGTCGCGATATGCGAAATATCGACGAAATCTAGACCATCAGATCATGGAAGGATTAGGACCGTTGATCGACAGCAAAGGAATATCGCAATTTCGACTATCAAGCAAAGGGAGAAAGTTGTATTGCAAATCCCCGATACACGAAATCTTGAGGTGCGAAAGATTTGGCCCTAGGCCACAGTCGAGGGTCACATCAAGAGAAGTTAAGGGAGGAGCTAGTGGACCATTAGCCCTTTTTGGGTTTTCAGGAATCAGAGAAGTCAGGGAGTGTTGCAACGAAAGTCCTGACATCACGAAGTGGTCACGCCTTTTAGGGTTAAGCTTGTGGTCACGCAGAGTGGAGGTTCACGCCTAGTGCTTATTCGCATAGGCGTAACTTCTGAAAATGACCTGCGGATATATTATGTCGATGGTTCCAGCGGGAACTAAAGGAGCCACTTTGGCTCAGGGGAATTGAAGATCTAAAGACCAGGAGGTCAGCGGACCCTGCCAAGGTAGGGTGTCACCATCAAGTGGTATCAGAGCATATTTTTCGTCTGTATATTTCGAGGGAAGGAGGTAAAGGAGATAGTCTGATACCATCAATTGTTATCAGAGCCACTTTCTGTCTGTAGATTTCAGGCAAATGGAGGTAGCGTAAATAAGAGATAGTTCGATACCATCAAGGGGTGTCAGGAGCTGGAGGAAGACAGGGCGTTGATGCTCTATGGAGATCTGTTTGCATGTAGGCAACATACATTTGATAGCCAGGTGGGCTGAAACCAGAGAGGAAAAAGATGGCTATTGAAGGTCATGAACGTGGTCCACGAGAAGACCGCCAACAAAAAAGAAAGGTTGAGATGGACCAAGAGATCAGTGAGATAAGAGAGCAGATGGAGAAGCTTGCATTTAAAATGCGGCAGGATGCAAAGATGCATTGGGTGTATGAGTGGCCCATGAAGAATAAGGTGAAGTGGCCCATTCAGAAATTTTTGGCCAGAGGACAGCAAAAGCTGTTGAGAGTGTGGTTGAGGTATGTCGAGAGCCTCAGAGTTTAAAAGGAGATGGGTCACATCTGCGAGCCAGAAACTGGGAAGAGTCTCAGAAACTGCCAGGTGAGCAGTGAAGAAAGTTCAGATTGCCAGGTGGGAAATGAGATGGGATCATTGGAGGATCTCATAAACTTCCAGGAGGGCAGGGTAGAAATCCCAATTTTCCAGGTGGGCAAGGGAGAGGAGATGAGACTATTTGATAGTCTCATGAACTCAGAGGTGATTTCAGATCAACAAGAAGAGCTGATGGAGGAGGATCAGAAATACATTCTGATCATTGGAAGAATTGAGGTATTCCTGCCAAGTAGCCCAGTTAAGGCCACGACACATGTTGCAGGTGCAACAACAGGAGAAGGAGAGCCAACAATGACTATCATAGAGGAAGGAGAGAAGTAGCAGACATCAGAATCTGCCCCAGCAGAAGAAGAGCATGCAGATAAGGTGCTCACTCCATGGGAGAAGGAGTTGGAGATGCTGGAGGATTGGTTGAACAATCCAAAGCCAGTAGATGACTTCCATGAGAGGACAGTCATGCAGATTTTAAGAGAAGAGCATTCAACAAAATTTCTCATAAATTTCGGCTAGGAAGCTGAACAAATGATGACTACAGTGACGAGGCCTGCAGCAGAAGATGAAACATAATTCCAGTCTGAAGAGCAGCTGGAAGAAGTTGGAAATATGCCAACAAGAGGGCTGGCATAAGCAAATCTGTTGAAAGGTGAAGCTGAGCAACAACTTAGTGATGAGACTGCAAAACTGAAGTTTGCAGCAAAGTGGTGAGCTAATGCCACAGAAAAAGAAAACAACAGGGGGAATCAATATGATCTACCCATTGCCAAGAAGGAAGTGCAACAAAGAAGACTTCCAAAGAGCCAGCCAGTAGAGCAGTTGGAGGAGGAGATAGAAGAAATAAGGAGGCTAATGTTGAGGTCAGCACAAGAAGCAGTCAACAAAGAGAAGCTGAGCAGAAAGAAGCCTGCCATAACAACAGGGAAGAAGCAGCAGCAACAAAAACAACAAAGCAGTGGAGCAGATGGACAACTCCAAAAGATAGTTTAGGATCCAGGTGGATTTCAACAACAGAGGTAGGAAGCTCATGAGCAGGATCTCATGAATTTTTCATAGCAGTGGAGTATGATGCAAGAGCATCGCTTCACGTCAACAGTGCACCAGCCAGCCAACACATTTAGTGCGCAATTCATGGAGGAGAGAGGCGCCAACCCTCTCATTATAAAATTTGAAATTGTAATTAAATGTTTGTAAGGCTAGAAGACCCAAATTGTTTCCTTTGCGTAGATAGGAGATAGAGTTGCCTTTAATGGTTGATAGGCCCATAAGATCTAGATCTGATTCGGACTAGACAACCATTGAATGTAATTCAATGTAAATTAATGAGAGTAGGTAGCTTGGAGGGAAGAGCTCGAGGAGACCCCTTTTGTAAAAATATCTTTGTATCTAAATTCATTAGGATGAGGATGAGGATGAGGATTAGGAAGTTAGAGATTAGAAGAGGAGAGAGCCGAGACTTTGTAGAAGTCTGAGCTTTTGTAAACACTTGTAAACATGCATTTTGAGAATAATACAAAGAGCAGTTTTTCCTGCATGAGAATCTTTATGTGTTTATGTGTATTTGAATGGATGTCTTTTATGTGTTTATGTGCATATGTTGTAGATGTATGTTAGATTCCATCTGCTAGACAAAATTTTATATCTGTGAGTTTTCTGATTTCAAGTCTAGGTTCTTTGTGGTTTCATGCAAGGGGTTGCATGACAGAGTGCCGAGGACTCTGTAAGCCAATGCAAGTGTGCACATCTGAGTTCTGTGGAATTCATGAAAGAACGTGCAAAGAGGGTGCACTAGAGGAAGTCATAAACTCAGGAAAAATCCTCAGAGTTGCTGAATACTCTGGAGGTGAAGACTGTACATAGGGAGGCACAGAGAGATAGAATCACTTAGGACTCTGTGAAGCTCTGCCAGGTGGGCATCGAGTGAGTTCAAAGAGTGCATGAGAATAAATTTGTTTCAAGTTCCGTAGGAAGAGAAGTTTCAGAGGAGGAAGACACTTACAGAGTGATCGAAGACTCTATGGCTCTGCAAGGTGGGCTTGAGCAGGAGGTCGTCAAGAGGGCACCAAATTCTCTTTTAAGGGCAAGGCAAGGGCTGAGTCCCTTAGAGACTGAGCCAACTGAAAGCTCAGAAGAGATAGCACAAGGAGTGTGCAAGAGTGGACTTATTTTAAGTCCAAAAGCTTAGGAGGAATAGCGTGAAGCCACACGCAGAGTGCAAGTGTGCTCAGGGCCGAGGTCAAACTCCATTGACAAAGCTCAAGAGATAAAGTGCAATGAGACCCAAAGTCACCAGGGTTCACAGAAGGATCAAAGGCTGAGACCTTCGAACATTTGAAATCTTCCAAGTCAGGGAAGAAATCCAAAGTTCAGAAGGAAGGAACGTCGAGTTCTTTGGATGAAATCCATTGAAAGGTTAATGGATGGTTGAAATTCTTGGAGGGAGAATCACCAAAAGTATGTGGGCCATTAGATCTAGTAGATCTATAGAGAATTTAAGTCTGAGTGTCTTTCAACACTCGTATGCTCAGGAGAGATAGCAGCTGTTAGATCCAGAGGATTGTGAGTGTTAATTTGGGAATGCTTTGGAATATCAGAAATTCGGGAATCGGGAGTGTGGAGGAACAGCTACCTAGAAGTCGCGATACGCAAAATCATGACGGAATCTAGACTGTTAGATCATGGAAGGATCAGGACCATTGATTGGTAGCAAAGGAATATTGCGATTTCGGCTATCAGGCGAAGGGAGAAATTTGCATTGCAAATCCCCGATACGCGAAATCCTGAGGTGCGAAAGATTTGGCCCCAGGTCACAGCCGAGGGTCACATCAAGAGAAGTTAAGGGAGGAGCTAGTGGACTATTAGCCCTTTTCAAGTTTTCGGGAATTGGAGAAGTCGGGGAGTGTTGCAACGGAAGTCCTGACATTATGAAACGTGACGCATCTTTTAGGGTTAAGCTTGTGGTCACGCCAGTGGTCACGCAGAGTGGAGGTTCACGCCTAGTGCTTGTTCGCACATGCATAACTTCTGAAAACGACTTGTGAATATATTGTGTCGAAGGTTCTAGTGGGAACTAAAGGAGCTGCTTCAACTCAGGGGAATTGAAGATCCGAAGACCAGGAGGTCAGCAGACCCTGCCGAGGTAGGGGGTCTGCATCAGTTATCCATCCTAGTACCAACCATTATTCCTCTCCTATGGTCATGGTACTCAATAAAGAAGGCACTTGGTGCATGTGCCCCAAATTTCGCACCCTCAAGAAACTCACCATCAAAGACAAATTTCACATTCATGTCATTGATGACCTGTTAGATGAGCTGAATGGTGCTCAATACTTTACTAAACTTGATCTCTATCTTGGCTACCGTCAGATATGTATGAAAGAGTAAGACATTCCCTAGACTACCTTTATGATTCATAAGGGTCACTATGAGTTCTTGGTCATGCCCTTTGGCCTGTGCAATGCTCCCTCCACTTTCCAAAGTCTCATGAATCATGTCTTCTATCTATTCCTTCGTCATCTTGTCTTAGTTTTCTTTGATGATATTCTCATCTATAGTAAAACTTGGGAAACCCATCTTTCCCATGCCGATCAAGTTCTCCATCTACTCTCTCAGCACAAAATTTTCCTCAAATAGTATAAATGTGCCTTTGGAGCCTCTAAAGTGGAGTACCTAGTCATATTGTCAACAAGGATGGTGTACAGGTGGATTCTAAGAAAATTGAAGCTATGAAGGATTGGCCTCGCCCTAAAACTCTTAAGAGCTTGTGTAGTTTTTTGGGTTTAACAAGGTATTATTGCAAGTTTGTTCAGAATTATGGGAAAATGGTTTCACCTCTCACTACTCTCCTTAAAAAGAATGCTTTCACTTGAACTCTGATTGTTGATCAATCCTTCCACACCTTGAAAGAGGCTATGTGCACGACTCCAATCCCGACCCTTCCGAATTCACAAAGACTTTTGTCCTAGAATGTGATTCTCTAGGTAAAGGAATTGGGGCAGTCCTCATGCAAGATGACACACCTTTTTCCTTCACTAGCAAACAATTGTCAGAGAGACATTTGGACCAATCAATCCATGAAAAGGAAACGTTGGCTATTATGCATGTCATGGATCTATGGCGTCCTTGTCTCTTGGGGCAATGTTTCTAAATTAAAACTGATCATCAAAGCCTCAATTATTTTCTGGAACAACGAATTTCATCCCTGGAGCAACAAAAATGGGTGACCAAGCTATTTGGATATGAAGTTCCAAGAAAGATAATTACCCCTTCCCAAAGATGGAGCACATTTTGCAGAGAGTCACTGGTTCATCTAGGATGTATTGATTGATGGCTTTTCTGGCTACAATCAGATCTCTGTCTTGCCCGAAGATAGAGAGAAGAAAACCTTTACTACTCCTTGGGGCACATTCATGTATGCTAAAATTCCCTTTGGATTGATGAATGCAAGAGCAACCTTTCAACGAGCAATGGAAATTGCCTTCATTGGGGAGAAGGACAAGTTTGTAGTCATCTATCTAGATGGCATTACATTATTCTCAAAATCTTATAAAGAGCACTATCATCATTTGAAAAGTGTCTTCCTAAAGTGCATAAAGTTTGGTCTCTCTCTCAATCCTAAGAAGTCTCTTTTTGCTATGAAGGAAGGTAAATTATTAGGACACATTGTATTAGCAAAAGGGGTAAGAATTGATCCAAGCAGAGTAGAGGCCATTCAGACCTTATCTCTTCCTAGATCCAAGAAGGGAAAGGAGCTGGTATGCAAGCTGAAAAAGGTTTTATTGTGGAGGGAAAGAAGGAGTTGGTATGCAAGCTGAAAAAGTCCATGTATGGTTTAAAACAATCACCAAGGATGCGGTATAAAAACGTTGATACTCATATGCTAGGACTTGGCTTCAAAAGAAGCAAAGAGGATCAATGTGTGTATTTTAAATTAATTGGTGATCATTTGATTTATTTGGTCTTGTATGTGGATGACATGTTGTTGATAGGAAACAACAAGGAGATTATCTAGGATGTGAAAACTCAATTGTCCTCTAAATTTGACATGAAGGATCTTGGTGCTACAAATTTCATTTTGGGCATGGAAATTGAAAGAGATTAGAAAAACATGAAACTCTGGTTAAATCAAAGAAAATATGTGGACACAATATTGAAGAGGTTTAATATGTAGGAATGTAAACTGATCAAGGTCCCTATTCCTATAGGTGTAAAGATATCTGCGGATCAGTGTCCCAAGACACAAAAAGAGGAGGAGGACATGTCTCATGTTACTTATGCGAGTGTGGTTGGTAGTTTGATGTATGCAATGGTCTGTACTAGACCAGACATTGCACATGTAGTGGGAGTTTTGAGCAGGTATGTGTCAAAACCAGGGAAGGAGCATTGCACAATAGTAAAAAGGGTTTTCAGGTATTTGTGTCGCATTGCTAGCTATGGATTGTGCTACCAAGGAAGACCCAGATTGGACAGAGTGTTGTATATACATGTCTTTGTGGATGCAGACTGGGCTGGAGATCTGGATCGTAGGAAATCTACAAAAGAGTATGTGTTTAACCCGTTTAGAGGAGAAATCAGTTGGATGATCAAAAGACAATCTGTAGTGTCACTTTCAACTATAGAAGTTGAATACATGGCAGCCACTCATGCAAGCAAGGAAGCAATATGGTTACAAAGATTGTGTTCAGGTATTGGGTTGGTACAACAAGCTGTAAGGATAGATTGTGACAGTCAGAGTGCAATTTTTCTAGTGAAAAACCCAACTTATCATTCAAATACAAAGCATATTGATGTTAAATATCACTTTGTGAGAGTTGTAGATTTTAACCTTGTACAATATTTACCGCAAACAAAATTTTAGTAAAAGAATAGAAAATATACAATGGAAAATACAAACATTACACATAGATTTTTCCCCTGGAAACCCAAATCGGGAAAACCAACATATTCTATATTCATTCATAGTATTACATTGTTTACAATACAATATACATATACTAGCCAGTGACATCCAAAACCCTAACCCAATGACCTAGATTAGTCAACAACCGTCATTCCTTAACCAGAAATAGAAAACCATCGGCAAATAAACCATGTGCCGAAAAAACCACCTAAATATGTGACATGTTTCCCGAGGCAGACATTTTTTTCTCAGGGGCGCTACCCCAGAACCCCTACACAAGAGGCTTTCACCCCCCTGCACCCCCCAAGGGGGGGCCTAGTGGACCCTCCTGCGCAGCCGACGCAATGCAGACACTACAACTCGTGCAAAGAATATAACACATAACCAACAAGAGACATGGTTGAAGAAAAGAAAGTGTTGTTGATGAAGGTGGAGACTTTGAAGAATGTTGTAGATTCATTAAAAAAATCTGTGAGCACTGAGAAGTACTCTTGGTGTAGAGGATCTATGGGCATTGCTTCCTTGAAATTTTGAATATGTAACCTTGTAACCCCCTGTATGCAAAGATAACAACAAGTGGGAGAATGTTGGGTATGTGAAATATTCTTGTCACGACTAGGTATAGTGTCTGCTAAGTTGTGTCGGGCACGTGGGGGTTTGGGGGAAGTGCCCCTGATTTTTTTTCCTCGGGAAATGTGTCGCATTTTTCCTCATTTTTCATGTTGCCTCAATTTTCGTTTCCATTGTTGGGGGGTTTTTCGGCACATGGTTTTTGCAGATGGTTTTCTATTTCTGGTTAATGAATTATGGTTGTTGACTAATCAAGGTCATTGGGTTAGGGTTTTGGATGTCGTTGGCTCCTATATGTATATTGTATTATAAACAATGTATGATTGTGAATGAATATAGAATATGTTGTTTTTCCCGGTTTGGGTTTCCAGGGGACAAATCTCTGTGTAATGTGTGTATTTTCCATTGTATCTTTTCTGTTCTTTTACTGAAAATTTGTTTGCTGTAAATAATTTTACAAGGTTAAAATATACACTATGCTCCCCAAATACTCAAGCTCATTGGCTATATTAAGCACACAAAGTTCATCATCTTCATTGACAGTGGTGACACCCACAATTTTATTCATTATCACATTGCCTAGGAAATCAAATGTTATATCTATGTTGTCAACAATTTTCAAATCATGATTGTCAATGGCGGCTCCATGAAATGTGGCGGGCGTTGTGAAAATGTGTGCCTGCAAATTGGTTAGTACCACCTTAAATATCATATGTTTTTTATCGAAAAGGGTGGTTGTGACATTGTGCTCGATGTTGAATGGTTACGTACTTTGGGACACATCCTCATGGATTTTATGGAATTAACCATGCCATTCCAACAAGAGGAACAATGTAATGTCCCCTTCCAATTGATCATGACAGAGGATGACTTAGTAGCCTATATGACTCTCGTAGGATATGGTCAACATAAAAAGGGAGTCACGGGGATTTATTTAGTGTCACTAGGTTAAAAGATGACAAAATCCTAAAGTGACATTAAATAAAAATAAAATAATTAATTTCTTAAACATTAAAGTGTTTTTTAATGTTTAAGTGAATATTGGAGGGAAAATAAGGTAAGGTTTTGATTTGGTCAAAAAGGGAAAGATCTAGAGGGCTCGAAGGAATAATAAAGGAAGTATATCCCCTCACTTCATCATTATGATTTGATCAATCTCTTTCATGGTGCTCTTGGAGCCATTGTTTCGTTAGGGTTTAGAAAAACCCTTCCATTGTTGATCTAGTTTGGGTAGTGCAATACACACCCTAGATAGACAAAGAGAGGAAGTCTATAAGGGATTTCCATTGGATCACCAGTTTGTGATTATCTTCAGCTTGGTGGAGAATCGATATTCCTAGGAGAGTTACAACAAACATATTTAAGGATTCGATCTCAAGCTTATGCAGGTCAGTGGGATAAGAAGGATGATGTGAGGATTTGTGGAGGCTCGCTAGCTTGGAAGAGGCTGCTAGGGCCATTATGTGGATGCTACAATTCACCTATAGTTGATCGTGGGTATTTGTGAGTAGTCTGTGGTGGTTGTTGATCCGATCTGAGGGGTCGAGCCACCTACCATCTCAGTTGTGGGTTTCAGAGAGGGATCGAGTGCTTACTCTTGGCAATTGAGGTTTCTTTATTCTCCGGGAGGGACAATTTTGGGTAGCAAGAGATAGTAGGGATCGAGTCTGGATGAAGCCATTGGTGACATAATTTTTTTAGATTGAAGGAGGATCCATCTTCTAGAAGAGATCAGGGCACTGCATCAGGTTTTGGTTCTCAGATTTGTTTTCTTTTTTGATTTGTTACGGATGCTACAATAGTCATATTGTATTGTGTGATCAATATTCCATTAGTAATAAAGTGCCATGCTATCTCTTTTATTTCTAGTGTTCTTATATTGCATGCAACATGCTTGTCAGAATGTCTATTTGTGGGTTATATGCAAAATGTTTGTACAAAGTACTCAACCAGCTTAAGGACACATGTAAGGCAAGTAATTGGCAAAGAAATATAACCATAACTACATAATTGGACAACAAACCCTTGATTTCCTAGTATATTCCTATGAGGGATATTACAAACAACAATATAATTTCCAAGGAATCACAACAAGTTCCTCTGAGATCATCAGTTCCCATAGAATGGAAAAACTCCTAAAAAAGGGCATTCGGGAATTATTGCCCAACTCCATTCCATTCAAGCAGTCGAGACACCGTTTGTGCATTCTGACCTTCAATCTATCTTGTCTAAACACCAAGTCATTTTTTCCACTCCCAATTGACTTCCCCCTTCCCGTGGTGTTCATGATCATTCCATTCCTCTAGTACTGGGTAGCCTCCCTCCCAATGTTTTCCCTTATCATCATCCCTTTTCCCAAAAGAATGAAATTAAGAAAATTATTCAAGAATTGCTCGAAGTAGGTGCTATCCATCCTAGTACCAACCCTTATTCCTCTCCTGTGGTCATGGTACTCAATAAGGAAGGCACTT
The DNA here is from genome assembly GCA_032191745.1 of Picea mariana. NCBI lineage: Eukaryota > Viridiplantae > Streptophyta > Pinopsida > Pinales > Pinaceae > Picea > Picea mariana. Next base: position 37,909 of record JASDQU010815649.1, read on the forward strand.
GGTGCATGTGCCTTGAATTTCGCACCCTCAAGAAACTCACCATCAAAGACAAATTTCACATTCATGTCATTGATGACCTGTTAGACGAGCTGAATGGTGCTCAATACTTTACTAAACTTGATCTCTATTTTGGCTACTGTCAGATACGTATGAAAGAGTAAGACATTCCCTAGACTACCTTTAGAACTCATGTGGGTCACTATGAGTTCTTGGTCATGCCCTTTGGCCTGTGCAATGCTCCCTCCACTTTCCAAAGTCTCATGAATCATGTCTTCTATCCGTTCCTTTGTCATTTTGTCTTAGTTTTCTTTGATGATATTCTCATCTATAGTAAAACTTGGGAAGCCCATCTTGCCCATGTGGATGAAGTTCTCCATCTACTCTTTCAACACAAAATTTTCCTCAAATAGTATAAATGTGCCTTTGGAGCCTCTAAAGTGGAGTACCTGGTCATATTGTCAGTAAAGATGGTGTACAGGTGGATTCGAAGAAAATTGAAGCTATGAAGGATTGGGCTCGCCCTAAAACTCTTAAGAGCTTGTGTGGTTTTCTGGGTTTAACATGGTATTATTGCAAGTTTATTCAGAATTATGGGAAAATTGTTGCACCTCTCACTACCCTGCTTAAAAAGAATGCTTTCACTTGAACTCCAACTGTTGATCAATCCTTCCACGCCTTGAAAGAGGCTATGTGCATGACTCCAGTCTCGACCCTTCCTGAATTCACAAAGACTTTTGTCGTGGAATGTGATTCTCTAGGTAAAGGAATTGGGGCAATTCTCATGCAAGATGACACACCTTTTTCCTTCACTAGCAAACAATTGTTGGAGAGACATTTGGACCAATCAATCTATGAGAAGGAAACATTGGCTATTATGCACGTCATGGATCTATGGCGTCCTTGTCTTTTGGGGCAATGTTTCCAAATTAAAACTAATCATCAAAGCCTCAATTATTTTCTGGAACAACGGATTTCATCCTTGGAGCAACAAAAATGGGTGACCAAGCTATTTGGATATGATTATGAGATAATTTACCATAAGGGAAAAGAAAATGTGGTTGTTGATGCTCTTTCCAGGAAGTATGAGGAAGAAGGGTGCATCTTTTCCCTCTCCTTCATTAAACCAAATTAGCTCCAAGTTGTTCGTTAGGAATGGCTCCAAGACCCCAAACTTTCTCGCCTACTCCAACAATTGCAACACGATTCTCCAGCTTCTCCAAGGTACTCTTGGAAAAATGAAGAGATTCACTACAAAGGCCATTTGTATTTAAGAAAATAGTCACAACTTAAATCCATAGTTGATCCAGGTGGATATTGGTGGCTACCCATCTGTTCCAAATTCCACTTGGCTCATCTTGACAGTTTTCAGTTCAACACGTTTCTCTGTAATGGTGACATCTCTTTATAATTGTGCATTCTACATTTTTGGGGCTTTCCCTAAGCCCTACACAACATCCAAGTGGATATTGGTGGCCGCCCACCTATTCCAACTGGCTTATTTTGATAGTTTTCATGTCATTACTTCGTTTTGTACTTCTGGGGTCATTTTAAGATCCTAAACAACGTTTTTTTTGGGCTTGCCATAGTGAAATTGTTGATAAAGTCAAATTTTGACGACATAATGTGTAGTTTTCTAAAAGACCTTTCCAATGGGCTATCACACGCCTAAGACATAGATCATATGCAAAAGTTACGACCCTGATAAGTTGATGTACTAACTTACCCCAACTAAACATGAATTTTGGCGCTTCATATCCTAGGGTTAGGGTTTTGGATGTCTAGGGTTTTGGCATTCATGTTTTTTGTAAAAATGCCTCTAGAGCCTCATTGTACTCATCTTCTTGCAAATGAGCATAACCGTCACATCTCTTATGAGAGATAAGTTGCCACCATTTTAGTGAGTTCATTCACTCTGTATTTTTACAGTCTTTGTACATTTCTTTCATTAATAGAAATAATGTATTTTTGTATTTCTCTGTTTCTGGCAATATTTGTGTGTTATGAAAATAATCTGAATCAATAGTGCTTGTTGAGATTCATGCTTCACCCACATCTAGGCATTCATGGTTTACAAAAACCTATGAAAGGGTCAAACATTCCTTTTTCTAGGATGGTATGAAATAGGACGTCCACACATTTGTGGTTGAATATGATGTTTTTCAACACAACAAGGGAAAAATATTCAAAGCCCAAGGCACACTCCAACCACTTCTGATCCCCCATGCTATTTGGAGGGATATTTCTATGGATTTTATTGTTAGCTTACCTAAATCGGGCAATAAGTCAGTCATCGAAGGCCTTACCAGGCTCAGTAACTATAGAATACTAAGATGAGGATTGGAACCAAACCATTGATTATGAACACATCCCCTTCCATTGCAGGAAATGTCATGAGCATGGTCACCTCTTTCGTGACTATCCTCTAAATGATCCAAATTCAAAAGTAGGGGATGAAAAGCAAAAGTATGGCTACACAACAGTCACAGGTAAGAAAAAAAAAACCCAAGAAGCACAATCAAGAAAGTAACCAAAAGATTCCCATCAACAACTCTTTTGATATCCTAAATCAACTCCCAATAGAAGAGGAAGTGGAAAATCTACATAAGAAAGACAACCATGGCAAGGATAAAGGAAAATCCAAGCTACATCATGAACCAACAAAAGGACAAAACCAAGAAACAAATCCTATAGTTCAAAAAAATGAGGATAAACCATAGGATGGTGGAGACACCCTCATGCAGTTGGATGATCATGATCTAGCGGACATTGACATGGAGGAACTGGAGGAAACCTTCAATAAAAAGGAGCTACAAACCATCCCAGCAGAACAACTAAGGAAAGTGCACAAAGTATTAATTGACCACGACAGGGACCACTTCGCGACTAGGAATATCCCTAGATCCAACACTTGAGCCCAGTCACAACCCACGAGAAAGAGAATGCAGAGGCCGCAAATTAACACATCAACTCATCAAAGAGGTAGGAAACTATATGATTAACTCGGGACAGATCCATAGTCTCATGGAAGCGTACTTCTCCCCACTACCCAACTCATCATGATGAAGATCATCACTTGGAACATTAGAGGGCTTAATGGAAGGTCCAAACAAAGGACCCTTTGAGACAGTATTCGTCAAGAGAATCCTGACATTCACCTTTTATAGGAAACAAAATGTGCTGGGGAAGCAGTCGAGGAAATATTTTAGTGATGCTGGAGGAATTGTAACTCCATTCACACAGACTCAAATGACATTGCAGGGGGCCTAGACATTCTATGGAACCCTGCCACAATCATAATAGATCAACCTTTTTCCATGGTTGGCACACTCATAGTCCACTTTAGGGCCTTAGGATCCAACAAATATGGAATGATTACAAATTCCTATGGACCGCAAAGGCCCAGGACAAGGATATTTTCCTACACATGATATCCACAGTAAGTATGTTGTTGAGATCTGCATGCTGGATAGCAGGGGGTGACTTCAACATCATTATTACGTTGGTGGAGAAGAATGGAGGCACAAAGCAGTTAGATCAGGACAATGGTAAGTTCATATCACTAATAGACCAACTAAAACTTATAGACATAGAAACTAGGAATGGAATTTTTACTTGGTCCAACTGGAGATCTGGACCCCAACATGTCACAAGTAGATTAGATTGCTTCCTCATATCCGAATCAATAATGTTGGATGATCCGGTGTTGGAAGCCAACATTCTCCAAAAATTAGGTTCAGATCATTTGCCAATCTCTCTCTAGTTAGACACAGAAGCAACACCCAAGCTTAAACCCCTCCGATTTGAAAAGTTCTGGCTCACCCACCTAGATTTTAGAGAACTTTCCACAATGTGGTGGAGGCAGGCAGAGATAGACCATGGCACATGCATGTATAAGTTTAAGCAAAGGCTAAAGAACTTCAAATGGAGTCTAAAGAACTGGAAAAAAAATATGTTTGGTAATATCTTCCAGAAAAAATAGGAGATCGAGCAGCATCTAGAGGACCCGCAACATGAATTTATTTCATAGGGATGGATGGTAGACTCTACAAGGGCGGAAGAAAATCTACAGGCAGATCTAGAGGAGTGTCAGAAACAATAAGAGATACTTTGGAGACATAAATATAGAGTACAATGGCTTAAGGAGGGAGAAAGGAACACCAAGTTCTTGCATCGCTCCATGGTGCACAAACGATATATCAATAGAATCACCCAACTAGAAGATACCCAGTGGAACCCCATTCTGGACCATGTAAGCATGGAAGTTGAACTAGTTAACTACTACAAAGATCTCCTATCAGAAACCCTAAGGGACATAATGCCAACCATAAGCAAGATAAACCAACACATCCCTTCCCTTATCACAAAGGAACATAATGAAACACTGATGAGGCCGATCATAGAAGAGGAAGTTGATCAAGAAGTTAAAGAGATGCCACTAGGCAAAGCCCTAGTGCTGGATGGTCTTACAACATACTTTTTTCAGTACTGTTGGCCGATGATCAGAGAAGAATTATGGAAAGTAGTAGAGGAAACCAGAACATCTGACAAGTCCTCTCGGCCTTCAATGCCACTTTCCTAACATTAATCCCAAAGGAAGAGAGGGAAAACCATCCAAAGTAGTTCCAGCACATTGCCCTCTGCAATGTAATCTACAAAATCATCACGAAGGTAATAGCTCTACGACTCAAACCAGTGTTTCCCTTCATCATCTCCAAGGAACAATCTGACTACGTGGAGGGGCGCCAAATCATGGATAATGTCATCCTTGCACATGAGGTAATTCACTCACTCAAATCAACTTGTACCCTAGGTATGCTAATCAAATTTGATCTCTCAAAAGATTTTGATAGAAAAAGTTGGCAATATATGCGCTCCCTCCTTGAGGCCTTTAGATTTGATACAACTTGGATAGCTTGGATCATGCAACTCACTTCCTCAGCCTTCTTCTCCATTCTAGTTAATGGAGTGCCTTCCTAGCCCTTCTCCCCCACCATAGGAATACATTAGGGGGACCTCCTTTCCCCTTTCATTTTTTTCATAATGGTTGAAGGCCTTGGTCATTACATTAATGCCTCAATCGAGGATGGTTCCCTCAAAGGCCTACCCCTTCACAATCTCCAGCCGACAACCTCTCACAATCAATTTCTGGATGACACCTTGCTGATGAATACTCCCACCGCCTAGGAGGCTAACAAGCTCAAGACCATTCTCACAGACTTTGTAGAAGCTTCGGGAACCTCCTTAAACTTGGAAAAGTCACAACTTTTATTTTTCAATACCCCGATGGCTATCCAAATCCACATCTCGAGACTTCTAGGCGTCCCCAAGAGATCCCTTCCATCCAACTATCTTGGTATCCCCCTTACGGGGAAAACCACTTGTAGCATATCTTGGGATAGCCTCCTGCTATCCATCTCTAACCATCTAAATAATTGGACTTTTCGCTCCCTCAACATATCAGCTCAACTAGTCCTACTAAAATATGTACTTCAAGCACTACCGACGTACCTATTTACTAGCTTGGCAACACCACAGTCTATTATAAAAGCCATCAGAAACCTCCAACGAAATTTTCTTTGGCACAGACACCACCCGAACAAGGAGTGGGCTCTAGTAGGTCGGAATAAAATCTACAGGCCTAAATTAATAGGTGGACTGGGTCTTAGGGATCTAGGAAAGCTCAATCACATGATGGGGGAAAAACTTTGGTGGCGCTGGCTCAAACACTCCACAGAGTTATGGTCTAAAATTTTGAAGCTCAAATATGCACCTACCACTAACGAGGACATCCTCATCAGGCCAAATGATCCGATTCAAAGATCCAACATATGGAATGCATCTTGGTGAAATCTCCCTCTCATATATAAATATGCCTTTTGGGAGATACAAAATGGAGAGCGGTCCTTATTCTGGTAGGGCTCCTGACAACAATTGCCACCATTGCAATCAATGGAAGAGCTAAGCCCCCTTTATCAACAAATGCAATTTAAGGATACACTACATGTAAAGGACCTTTGGAAGGAAAATTTTCCGCAACACCCCTGGCACATATGAAAGACTCAAACCCATGAACTAACATACCGAAAGATATCAATACACAACCTTGGAGGGAATTTGGCCTTGCAACGAAAGATCTACATCAGTGAAGAACCAGACATCCTCAGATGGGGGCACTCACCAACATGCAACTTTTCGGTAAAATAAGCCTACAATCTTCAGGAAAATTACCACTTGCAACCAAAAGAGCACATCTGGGGTAAAAATTGGAATCCCAAATTCTGGTCGAAAGTCTCCATTTTTCTTTAGCTAATTTACCAGAATCACATACTCACTTGGGATAACCTCTAGAAGCGGGGCTTTGTGGGACCTTTGATATGCGTCCTCTACTGGCAACACGAGAAAAAATGGAGCACATCTTAAATCAATGCTTTCAAAGTGGAGTAATCTGGGACATCGCAACACAAATAATGCATCACTGCAACAGAAACAGAGCCAATATTGTCAGCACTATTGAAAACTGGGACTCCATTACTTATCAAAACCCAATCTTAGACCACATCTGAAATTATTACCAGGTTTCATAGTCTGGAAGATTTGTAAATAGAGAAATAAAAGAATCTTCCACTCCACTTCCTCCCCCCCCCACTACTTGGGAAAAGATCCTCTCCCTCATTCGGGAATCAATCAGAGTTGAGCCCTAAACATAGGATGGCATGCAATGCAATCCTTCAGAAAGGCTCATATTCTCGGTTGGCAATTAAACTTCCCTGGCCACCCCCACCAAGCCCCCCCTCGTCCAACCAACCTCTCTTTCATACCTCTCACTTGGTCCCCACCCCCTCAAGGCTTTGTCAAATTAAATTTCGATGGATCCTTGAAGGAAAATACTGGACCATCTTGCTTTGGGGAAGTTCTCTGAGATAGTGTGGGGCAAATTATACACATCACAGTAGGTTACCCGGGGCTC
>JASDQU010815650.1:4730-16835 GCA_032191745.1 Picea mariana
AGCGTTCTGCAGGTAGAAGCCTGCGTACTAGTATGAGTCTGCACTAGTACAATGTTGTAAAACGTTTTCTTAATAATAATTATTGAAGACAGAGACAACGACAGCGATGGTTTTCTCCTGATTTGGGTTTCCACCTTAAATCTTGGTGTTCATGTGTCTTACTCATGTGTGTTGGTTTATTTTGTTATTACTGCACTGAATTACTGCTTAATAGACATCTGATGAATGAATAAATTCATAATAAGATCTCTGGATGCACTCTTGTTTTCTTAAGACTATACAATAACTAGTCTCTACAAAGTAGCCTAAGGTTTTCAGTAAAAAAAAAAAGAAAATCAATTGATTGCTCAAAATACTGATTCACCCCCCCATCTCAGTATTTCTCAACATAAGGCTAATGGAATCCAAGACACTACATGAATCCCAATGTGTGAATATATGTCTTGTCACCGAACACAAGGGAAACCACCCATTCAACGACCAATGATGAAATGTTGACTGCTGGGTTCAAGGTTACCTACCAATGATGAAAGTAGGACCAGGGTGCGTGATAGGACTACAATATCCTGTGATTCTGAGACAAATTGAGGGTATGGTCGACATGCAAAGTCAAGAGTTCCGAGGAATGGCCGGCACAGGTTGATAGAATTCCTTTGAACTAGAGCATGAGACATATGGAAGACTCCGACAACAAAGACTTAATGATGAAACCATGAGATGCAGGACACATCAATGAAATTATCTATAGGGATTGGAAGAGTAACCAGTTGGTAGAGAAGAATTTGTAACGAGCTCAGCTTCCTAAGGCCATGCTAAAGCCAAAATTATGATGACAAATGGACTCAATAACTTTGTGCTATGTTCCAAGGTGACACGACTACTGCCAATATAAGATAATACTCCCTTCCCGCCCGTCTTTTTTTTTTTTTTCATAGACAAATGAATGCTATGATACAGAGGAGGAAACAAGTGTCGCAAGTAAGAAAAAGTACTTCCAGTAGTGGAACATACCCATGCTCAATGCAAGGATATGCATGTGGGAGATGGACACTTGGGGGAATGTTCCCTCCTGGGTATGGTGTGTCAAATTGTGAAGGATATAAACGAGGCTCTGCTTGGTTGAGGATGCAAAAACTGTTGGGGAAAACAGTTTATAATGCAAAGAGAGAACCAGATATAGGCTCGATACTGCAAGCAAGGGCATGAGATGCAATCACAACTTAACACCAAAAAATGTCATTTTTCATGAAATTTAGTCTACTTGGTGTGAGAAAGGGATAAATTTGTGCCAAATAGAAGTCCTTTCAAATCCAATTTACGAGTGTGAAAGAGACAAGTTCACTCGACAATCTTTGCACTTTTTGAAGACGAGTTGGAAAAGAGCTTAAATTAAACTCGGTTGAGAGTCCTCTAGGTGTAAGGAAGCATGTTTATGAGTGAGAAATGAGGCTCAACATAAAGTCATTTATTATCTTATATGAGACTCCTGGTCCTACGGAAAAATCTCTGCATGGGCACCAAATGAAGTAGAGGATCTAACTAGGGCACCCATGTTTGGCAAGTCTCTACCATTTGATAATGACATGTCTTGTAGTAGATGGAAGGTTCTGTGTCACAAAAAATGGGTTCATACCTAAGGCATAAAAGTGACAGTTATAGGACAATGCAAAAATGCATGATGGAATCGATACCTATCCTATATGCTGGGTAGTGAAAATACCTGCTTGTGGTTACGAACGATCAACATAATGTTGAAATCCACAAGAATCCCTGGTGAAAACTACAAAATCCAACTCAATCCACTGTTGTATTAGTCCATTAGGCGAAAAAATGCCTCAAAACTATAGAAAGTGGGTAAAAACTGTTATAAATAGTAACAAAACCAAAAATTACTATGTCATTTTGATTTTTTACCCAAATAGTGAAAATTGGACCAAAATACCTCCGATCTTCAATTGGTGATTGAGGGAGCGTCAGGTGATGAAATTAGAAACCGTCTAGACTAGGTAATTCCTCTTCCCCTCCTCCTCCTTTGTAGTGGATTAAATTTTTAAATTAGGTTTCAAATTTTGAGTAAATTAGCCTGCAAATTGGGTAACTCGATGTACACGGGCTACCATTTATCGAGTCGCGTATACGAGAGGTTATATGCAACTATGAAAACTACAGGGTGTGTATACTCAGCCCTATACACGACTGTAAATGAAGCATCTCGTGTACCAGTCCGTAATCAATAATTTCTATGGTTGCTAACTCAAATTTTGAATTTCATTTCACAGGATGGTGTTAGAATGGAGGGAAAGGGAGAAAGAGGAGGTAGACGCTGATGTGGATAGGGATCTAGAGGCCGAAATGGCCTTGAAAATATGTGGCTTATATAAATTTTGGGAACTCAAAGGGATGAGATCTCATGTGAGGTTGCGTGAAATGCTTGTGGATTACTGGGACCCTGATAGTGAAAGCTTCAACCTCGATGGGCAACCATCGAGGATTGAAGTGGAGGATATATACTTTTTGACTGGGTTATCGCGCCGGGGTGAGGTGGTAAACCTCAAATCGCAAGGATTTGGGAGTGGTATGAAGATAGATGAGTACATAGATGCTCACTGTGTAGCTGGGACCCCTAAGGTCGGGATTCAACTCCCCATCCAAGCAATAAACAATCTTAGGTTCAAGATTGTTGTCCTCATGTTGAACAAGATCACAAGATCAGCTTCGCTGCACCAGGCATTGAGGTCGCTCATGTTCTATGTTGTAGAGTTCTTGAGAACCACATTATATGATTGGTGTACCTCACTACTGGCTAATATGAAGAGCCAGTTGATAGAGTGCAAACAGGGTAGCAAGAGGAACTTCGGGTTTGTCTCTATCTTATGCAGCATTTTCTTCGAGTGAGTTCCAGGTTTGGGACCTAGAGTTGAGATTTTTCTGAGAGGACCTCGCGATCCAGCCATGGCACGATGGACTAAGGTAATGAGACGACAGAGGGGAGGTAGGGTGCCCACACCCTACAACGAGGATTTCTTATACTGGTGGAGGCGACAKGTCATTTCTCTGGATGACTACCCCTATGCAGGGATCAACTTCAGAGGGGACCTTGACATGCCACTCCCACCATGGAACTCCTATGGGGACATAGGTATGCCAATTGTTTTTAAATATTTTATTTTTTTGTATTTTTGTATAGTAGAACACAAATATTTTTGGATGATGCTTAAGTACTCAATAGACACTTTTGTAATGCAGACGTGGGTCTGTGATGGCTGAATGGGCTTCCTTGACATCGTTGGAGGCACCAGGGAGATGAGGCGGCAGGAGGAGAAGCTGAGAGAGTCCTTCAAAATGTGCAGGGAAACCTGTCTTGCTTGACTCATAGGATTCTGATGGTTTAGGTAGAGTAGTTTTTGGAAGCCATGCATCGACAAGTGGTTGGTGTGCCCAGATCTTGGGTGTGACTCTTTCAAAATCTCACAAACGTTGTAGTTTGTTACCATGACACACATCCAGCGCCACATGTGTAGATGTCATGGATCTTGTATTATCGGCTGTATATGTGTATTGAGGGTGTTAGCCCCAATTTTGTACTATAAACATCATATGTTTTTAAATATATATAAAATAGGGATCTTCGAATTACTTATATTTCAATGTGTACATTGATGAGATGGTTTTCTTTGCTTTAGTTATGTGACAAATTCCTATCTAAAATGAAATTAGCATAAGCATCCGATACATAATTAGAACTCCTAGGTATTTGATAATAAGTAATAAAATCAAACTGTCGTTCTAAAAGATGTACCTGTAGGAATCGTCGAAGTAAAGTAGGATAACGCACGCGGTAAGTGTCGTTCAACTAACATACTAGTAAGTGGGAATTCAGGCGAACGTATAAAGAGTGAATACCATGTGAGATAACATCGCGCAAAAGTTCTATAATGGCGCTATATTCAGCCGCATTATTCATGGATGGCCCTCGACATACGCCACCTGAAGACGCCAGTAGACCCTTGGGTGAGTAAACCACCCAAGCAGAGAAAGCCAAGTTCCGTGTATGACGACTGGCTCAATCTGCGAATCCTAAGTAGACCGAAGATTTCGTTGACATCTTCCAACCAAGGGAAAACTCAATAAGCAAGATGAAGACGAAAAAAAAAAGAAAGGGAAAATATATATACACTAAATTACATTAGTATACAAAGAGTTTCTCCCAAGCTTGGGGGCTCAAGCGTAATATCTTTTCAAGTAGAGCCCATTCCTGGGCTCGACCAACATATTCCCTCCATAAACTTCTAACTCATAGGCTCCTTTTTCTAAGACACGTCGCACAATATAGGGACTGTGCCACATGGGTTTAAACTTGCCTGCCCCCAATGATTCTTTGGCTTGATCATATAAGTGGACCAATTCACCCTCAATGTACAATCGAGGACATACAGACTTATCGTACTAGACCTTGACATGTCTTTTGTTCGCCTCGATAGTCTTGACACTGCTCATCAAGACTCTCTAGGTGTACAAGGCATTTCTTGAGATCATAAGTGTCAGGTAGGGACACGACTACAAGAGAAGATATTTCGCATTCAATAGGTAATATTGACTCCACACCGTGAACTTACTGGAAAGGGTAAAAACCGTTGGCAGTATTGACCGAGGTTTGGTATGTCCAGAGTGCGAGATATAGCATAATGTGCCAGTCAGACTTACTCTGGCTGATAGTTTTTTGAAAAATGGTCTTGAGAGACTTGTTGATGGCCTCTACTTGCCCAGTTTACTAGGGGTAATAAGGAGAAGTATGACCATGTTTAAACCTCATCTTAGCTGCTAGTTCTTCCATCATTTCCTTCTAAAAGTGACTGCCATGATCAGTGAAAATATCACTCGGGATATCGAACCGGGTGATAATTTGATTGAATATGAAGAAGGTGACAGTCATCCCATCGGATTTAACTGTAGGCATGGCCTCGAACCACTTACTAAAGTAGTCGACGACCATGATAATGTGTTGATTCCCCCCAGCCGAAGTTGGGTTGCAATCTACAAATTCCACCCCCCACTTGGTGAAGGGACCAATGGTAATGACTGGGTGAAGAGGGGCTAGATGTAAGCACATTCTCTGAGTGAACACTTGGCAGGGGTGACACTTCTTAACCGGTTCAACACAATATTTAAAGATAGATGGCCATAAATAACTGACTTGAAAAATTTTCTGGGTTGTCGCAAGCCCGGATAGATGACCACCAGAAGCCCCACTGTGGAAATCATTTAGAACTGACTCAACTTCCCCATGAGTTAAACAAAGACGCACGATATTGTATATTCCTTGGAGATACAAAGTGTCGCCAATGATAGTATAATTCTTAGCTTGGTATTATATATGTCGTCGGTCATCTCGTGAAAGATGCTGAGGGAACTTCAAAGTTTGAAGATAGAGAATAATGTCTCCATACCAGGGGTCAGATGATGAGACAAGGAAAACATGTTCGTCCAAAAACAAATCGACATGGATAACATCCTCATCTAATCATGGAAAGTCAAATATTAACTCCACAAAGACTAGTGATTTGTTGGATTTCACAGAAGTGAAATCGAGATCGAATTATTGTAGAATGACAATCCATTTATTATATTTTCCCCCTATGATACGCCTGGTAAGGACGTATTGAAATGGATTGACATCGACCACCACAGTAGTCTTGAAAATAAATATATAATGACGTAAATGTTAGACAGTGTGAAAGACAACCAAAGCTATCTTTTCAACATGAGAATAATTAAGATCAGGACCGACTAAGTTTCGACTAAGATAATAGATGACGTTCTTATGGTGCTCATCATCCTCTTGAACCAAAACCATACCAATCGTATCCTCAGACGTGATGATATAAAGCAAGTAATCCCTACTGTAGTCAGGAGACTTCAGCAGAGGCACCGGTACCAAGGATTTCTTCAAAGCATTGGAGGAATCTCGGGCTTGCTCATCCCAGATAAAAGGGGTGTCCTTCTTCAAAATATGCATGAAACCTTTAGTGATATTGGCATAATTTACTATAAAACAACGTAAAAATTTAGCTTTTCCCTGTAAACCTTGAAGCTGTCGAATAGTGCATGGGGGAAAAAATCTAAGTATTTCCTCAACCTTTAACGGATCCACCATGATCCCAGTCTCAGACTAGAAATCCCAAAAGACGACTAAACCTAACACAGAAGATGCACTTATGAGGGTTCAACTGGATTTTATATTAACAACATCTTTCAAAAACGAGCTGAAGGTGTGTAGCGTGATCTACTCTCTTACAAGAGTGATCAACAAGATTGTTAAGGTAAGATTCGACTATATTCTTAAGATCGTGGAATGTGAAGGTCATAACACGTTGGAAGGTTGCTCCCGAGTGTTTAAGGATGAAATGAATTTTCTGGTATGCGAAGGTACCCCAAGGAAAAATAAATGACGTCTTGTGTTGATCCTTAGGTTTAATTTGAATTTCGTTATACCCTGAAAATCCGTCCATGAAAGAAAACACTTCGCTTCCTGCACACTCGTCGATAATATAATTGATGAAAGGTGTTAGGAAGTTTCCTTTAGGACATGATTTGTTCAGGTCACGAAAGTCCATACATACAAGGATGGTTCCTTGCTTCTTATTCACAAGAACGAGATTGGATACCCATTCATTCAAGGGAACCGAGTAGATGAAGCCAACGTTAAGTAACTTCTCCACCTCTACCTTAATAGTAGGGGCCTTCCGGGGATTGACAACTCTAAGACGTTGTTGAACAGGTTTATCATCTGGATAAGTTATAATCTCATGCTCGACAATACGAGGGTCGATTCATGGCATCTCTTCATATGACCAAGAAAAAGCATCTCGAAATTCCTTGAAGAGTTTGGTGTAGATTAGGATTTCTTGTAGAGAACAGTCCACATCGATATGTACATTTTCAATCTTTCCAGGGGTATGAGAGATACCGATCGTGACGGTAGGGGAGATACTTGCCATATTTCCTTGGGCATAAATTTCACGCGTATCAAGTGGAACTACGACATGACCAATTATCTCACTCAAATTAGATCAAAAATCATCTTGTTCAATTCTTTCAAGCTCTGGGAGAAAATAAGAGCGATGATGCATATCATCCCAGAGTTTGTCAGAACCATTCATGGCTTCGATGATAGCTTCATCTGAGGGCAAAGTCTCATCGAGGCAGTCATGTGCACAAGACAACAAAGTGGCCCACACAGGCTTAAGAATGAGATCATCCTCGTTCGTCAGCGAGCTAACGGGATTAGGATCGACGAAAGAGTCAATAACAACTTGATACACAATCTCTACTACCGATAGTGGCATGGCCATTCCAACATGCGAATGACCTTCACAAGGGAAGGTAGGGTCCACAGATCATTAAAATAGGAAGTGCGGAAAGGAATGGACCTCTTTATCGAAACGTTCCTACTAGACATGGCATAAACATGGTGAATCGGTGTGATGAAGTCAAAAGTACCCATAAGGGAGGAATACATTCCGACACCGATATTCTCGTTTGCCGGCTGAGAATTGTCGACATGGGGATTGATGGTCCAACATATGCATTGGGACTAGTGTACGCAAAGGATAGCTGGTAGATTGTAATGACCTTCCCTTCATAAGGAAAACAAAGAGTATGGAAGACAAACCACACAAGGAAAACCATAGCATATGTCCAATTGTGTCCTAGTAACAAGTTATAATCAAGAGGCGCATCAACTACCTCAACCTCCACCTCTACCGCCTTCCCACCTAACTGGACCAGAAAGGCAGGAAGAATATCGTGAGGGCCGAAGGAATGACCGTCAAAAGTAGTCAACATGTTCGACAATTTAGAAAGAGTCAGAGAACCAAGAGCTTTCCAACAGATCAGGGACATCACACATGTAGCAACGCATTGATCAACAACTGTACGTTTGATGGTATACTTTGAGTACCCCACGTGGATTTTAAATGCCACATGGTAAGGCAAGTGAGGCTTCACATATGTAATGTCAAACTTGATAATTTTTGAGCCACTAGGTTCTAGAGCTCCTAACGCAGATAGTAAGGCATTCCTCTATGAAGGACACGTCTAGAGTACCTCCAAAGATGACATTGCACAAGGGGTTTGACCCAGGTCCTCAACAATAGAGTAGTTCTGGGTGGCTCTAGCATTTGGATTGTGGGTAGAGCACTTGAGTACTCCTTTCGGAATACGAGGCAGTGGCTCTGGTTTTTTGATCCATAAAGGTGTCTCCAGAGGAGGAGGAGGAGATACTAGACTAGGTGTAGCCTGTGAAGAACTATAATCACGAGATTAAGTGGCTAAATTAACTTTTGAATCGACCATATTGATACACAAATGGTCGACATCTTGAACTACGATTTTTGACTCCCACCAACCACATTTCTGGCATTTGAGGAGCTCGAGGCCATGTACTAGTTGTGTGGGAACAAATTCGTCAGCACGGTGTGTGGTAGAGATAATAGCCTCGCAGCTTCTGCAATTTTGGGGCATAAATGAGTAAGGTGATCATCTGTACAAAGCTTACAGGGAAATTTCACATTACATCTTTCTCTCTTTCCCTCTCCAACATTATTATTCGTCTTCTCATTATTACCATTTTCCTTGGGTTTATTATTATTTTTCCCACCCATACGATTATTACATCCTTTCTTCTTATTCCCTCCCGGTTGCTGGTTACCATTTGGGCCAGTCGATGATTGCACATAATGTAGATCCGCCATCTGAGTGGGATTGGAAGACATAGACGAGGATGGCCCTCCTGAAGACTAGTTTAGAGACAACTCTTGCAAATGGCTTGTCACTGAGTCTACGGATTTCACATTAGCAGAACCTACAATGCCATCAACATGAGGTCCAAGATTTTGTCTAGGGTCATAGGTTGACCACGATGTGTCCAGAAGAATGTGGTATAACATCCTAGTTTAAGTGTGTATAAGATCTAACTGCTGGGATTTGAAAATTGCTTCTTCCTTAGTGGTAACCCTAGATGTAGAAACATCCTTTGAGATAGGAGGTTGCAAAGACTTGAGGAACCATTCTAAAAGAAAGGCTGGGGTATGGAGGTCTTAATCACCCTCTTCTATCTACAACACTCCTGGATATGATCCAAGATATGAGTTGTTGTGTCGTGGCATAAATTCGATAGAAGTTCTAGGCCAACATCGTAGCGAACCGACAATTGGAAGTGGTTAAGGAAGACCAACACCATCTAACTAAAGGTCCCATATTCCCCCTTAGGTATCTCGATATACCATTTCACAGCAACCCCAATGAGGGTGCGTTGAAATATTCTTAACCGAATAGAATCATCATTAAGGGAATTCAAAGAGAACCATAGGTGAAAGGTAGTAACGTGATCACCAGGATGCTCGCCATTCTTACCTTCGAATTTAGGAATGTCCGAAGGAAGCTTGGTGGGGACAGGGTGCCATGTAGGATCATGAATCACAGGGTCATTCATAAACTTAGACAAGTCTGGCAGATTAAGCGTGGCCAGAAAAGGGAGACGAGGTTGCGACATCTAGCCCCAAGCTCCCTGGAAATATTGTGCTTGAGGAACTACAACCCATCCAGGGTTCTAGTAAGCACCATGGCCCTATTCAGGGTTGTAAGACCCTCCTCCAGGATGATTCATAAAAGGTTGGTTGGGCTTCATTCCAGTAGGAATGTTCTGATGGGGGTTATACAAATTTCCCCCAACCGGATTGGATCCAGGTTGGGGGTTTCCCAAAGCATGAAACTGACCTCCTCTGGGTGTGAATCCGAAGGATAGAGGTGGATTCGTCATGCCAAATGTGTTAGTCAGAATTGACATTAAGGAGGTAGGGTTATAGGACAAAACTTAAGCATAAGCTTGTCTGTCAGGTTGGTTGCTCCACCTAGAAGCAAGAGAATTAGACCCGGGGTTGAGAGCAAGAATGCCTCCCATATTAGGATTCGTTTGGGGGATTTGAGAACCACCAAACGAAAATGGAGTATAAGGAGGTGTAGTGCCCCCAATTCCTATTCTAGCATTAGGGCCAACAACTGGGATGGAGTTTGAAAACTGTGAAGTAAAATTCAGCATACCATAGGAAAAAGGGCTAGAGGCCATAGGGATGGACTAAACATTATAATCCAGTGAGAGACCAAGAGACCCAAATGGGTTTGAGTTAAGGGATTGAGCATTCTCTATAGGACGTGCAATAGTGATGATAGGTGCCTCCGACACTACAACCATTGAGGTTGCAGAAGTCGAAGGGGTGCCATTAAATATAGTAGGTGTGGGAGTCGAAGGGCTCCCAATGTTCTAAAGACTCAATTTAGTACTCATCTTTTTAGAATCACAAGTCTGAACAATGGAGGTGTGGGTACCATGTCTAATAACTCTACGCCTTTTAGAAGGAAAAGACTTGAAATCTGGTGGTAAATGTAACAAGCGACGTGACCAACCAGGAGGCTCGTCCAACTCCACGATGACTTAAGACTCAAGATACAAAAAATAAATCCTAGGGCCCACTAGTAATCAAAGAGCACACCAAAAATCAAATGACCAGTATGCACACAAATGAGGTAAAGTCACTGAAAGGGGCCTCCCTCCCTAAAGAAGGTATTTCTCACCCAAGAGGGGCCTAAGACTCCTTGCTAAAGATCAAAGGTAACATAATTAGTTATAAGGGCCCTCGTGGGATTAACAACTAGTCGGTCAGATCCCTCTAGAGATGTAATCCTCCATAAAGGTTGTGTGTTGTCCAACCCTTATCTGACCCAGGGTACCTACAGAATAACCCCTACAAGTAACCTATGTGGCACCTAAGTCAAGAAAATAAGAAGCCAATTTATAACCGATGCACATGCGAGTAGTCGTAAGTTAGGTCCACCGTATGGGCAGGGTATCAAAGCCCGAAACCTCGAAAGCACCGCCTCTCACGAAGGTAAGGGAACTAACAAGATCCCTAGATATGAATAGATCCCCAGAAATATCTCTGATGCTAAGAAGGTATCAGGGGGATATCCCTTCAACCAACCTCGCGCGACCTTGTGATTAACTCCGATGTGAGTGGAGCCTCCTGATATTACCAATTATACAATGGATTTCTCCACTCCCTTTGTCAGACACATATGTTGATTTAATTTCCTTGGAGAAGTTTACTCACAAAATCCTATTCCAAGGCCCTAAATCCTAAGCTAGTTTGTGCACCCTAGAAAATAAAATCATGACTAATCAATTTTAAATTATAGCGTTAATTTTAATGGCCATTCTTACTAAAAAAGGTATGGTAGTGAAACTCATGATGTTACGACTCAACAAGAAAAGTAAATTTGAAGACAATGCAAAGTCCTAACTCAATTTTCAATGCATGATACACTTCTTAAAACAAATGCAATTTTCAAATTCAACTCTGCAGTTCTGAAGTAAAAAATGCAATCTTTCTTTACATGCACTAAGCTAATGACAAAGACTCAAAAGATAAAAAATTCCAAGCAATGAAAAATGCCTAATATTTTTGTATTTTCAATATAAGAAAAGAGAAAATGCATGGACTGAACAACAACTTGATATATAAAGCTCTACTATGTATAGAAAGAGATAACTCAAGTAGGATACCAAGTAGCAAGACACCCTGTCCAATGTACAAGGACAATCAAAATGAAAAAATGATGAGAAATACTCCACTCAGAAATTCAACCAAAGACATGTTTCCTGCCATCCCACAAACACTTAACAGTCACTACAGAGACCCAGGAAGACTCATCAAGCATCAAATCCCACCCAACAACCACCAAACCCAATAAATAAGCAAAGAAGGATGATGCACGCGACTGTTCAAGGAAACATAGCGTATGTACGCAGCTTGCAGAAGGACAACATGCATATATACGTGATTGTCAAGCAAAAAACCACGTATATGTTTCAAACACAAACCTAGGCAAGGGAGAAGGATGAAAAACTCAGACCCAAAGTGAACAGAGGATTTCAAGCAAAGATACGACAAGAAACACAATAGGAATGAGAGAAATCTAAGGAGAAAAACAATCCAAACACCAAGAAAGAGGATTCAATCCTCAGTGTGGTCGCCAATTTGGTTACGA
>JASDQU010815651.1:15744-34376 GCA_032191745.1 Picea mariana
AACATAAGAATCTCGCTTATGAACAACATTTACAGGTTGCAAGATTTACTGGAAACTTGCAAAATCAATGTAAGAATAATTGCTCTTGAGAAGTAGATAAAGAAATCACATTTAAATATTTCTTATTTTCTTTTTTATAAAGCTAACAAATCTTGAATTAACTAAACTATGAAACACAGACGTACAAATAGCCAAAAGATGATCTAAACTTTATGGTTTCACTAAAACATAAATGACAGAAATTAAAAATACAAAGAAGCTAACCTGATGTTAGTTCTTGAGATGTGTCCAAGCCTATGTATGAATGAAGAACATCCAGCTGCAATTCCTACGAGATAAATCTGCAATAGACTTTATACTAAAACCTTTCCGAATAAATTCGCAAGATGTATTGGCAGCCAGGATTAAAAAATGAAAAAGGGAACACATATTAATTCTGTGATCTTATGATTTCCAATGATTACATTCAGAGAAATCTATGTGGAATACATTCACTTCATTATTCAACTTAAACATCAAATAGAAATCCTGATATTCAAATTAAAAAAGATGATCACAGTGTGAATATCTGGAACAACAAATTATGAACGATTTTTATAACATGAATATCCTGAAACATAACATGTCAAGAGTCTAAAGCTACATGAAATATTAATATATCAAAGATTAAATAAAACAAAATTTGAATGAAACAACATCTGCAGTGGACTAAAGCCGAAAGTTGTACGATGATCCATAAGTCTTGAAAATCAATTCATAATTGGTTCCAGGCCAAGATGCCCTTCATTTTTACAAAATAGAGAGTATTTAAAGAATATCTTGAAATCTAAACTCCCTATCTTCTAATATAGGATCAGATCCCATAAGATCAAAACATTACAAATATAGAGGGCCTAGAGCCACTCATGATGAAACTGTATCTTCAAAATTTATGAAAGTATTTTTTTACTATTTACAAAATAAACCAAAGGAGAAACTAATCAAATAGATCAAACATGTTCCATCCCATAAGATCAGCATCAAATATACCATGTCCTGAAAAACGAAATGGGAACAAGTTAGATATTTTATTAACAAATAATTACTAAATTTTATATGAAAATGACTTGGCTAAAGAATCTCACGATTCTGTATCCAGTCTTATATTGGTAAAACAAATCCAAGTTGAACCGATTTGATTTATTTTTTTTAATAGCATGATTGTAGTAAAAAATGTCTTACCATTCAACTAATAACTAAACATGGATCAAGATATCTCGGAATTTATTATGGCCTTCACACTATCTGCATTCTTTATCACAATATTTCTTGTCTTCTTAAGATGCTTGGTTTGTCTCTATTCATTTTCCTTGAGGTCATGGTTTTCTTTTGTCAACGATTCATTGTGAGTTGTGAGTGCTTTGATTCTTGCTTGGAGAATGGAGATATCAGTATAGTACTGCCCAATCCAATGCAAGAAGACCTCGCAATGCACAACAGGGTGGATCTATCAAGGGAGTGTATAATTGGGTGCAATAACATCAACACTACCTGTTGTCAGCCCTTGACTGAGATTAATACCATTAAATCCCTTGCTATCCTTGAGACACGGTGAGAGATTTTTAACATAGTCATATGGTTGATTAGGGTCTGACGTATGACAATTTGGATCTTCTTCTGTGAGAAAATCCTCAATTTCGAGATATGAATCCTCATTGATCTTGATCGTATCGATCGATCTCAAATGAGGCTTAAATCGATTACACAGACTTCTCAAAATGATCCGACCAACCCTTTTATTTCAGAACCCTAACACTACTTGCTTTTGTTTTGATTGTTTGCGAGGGTCTTTACTGTCGGATTTTACACTGGCTTTAAGGCCGACAACTAATTCATGCTCAGTGGTTTCATTTGACTCGGATCCAACATTTTTTTGCCTAGGTAAATACTGATCAGGTACTACCTCATGACGAGGGTTTTTTTTCAAAGGATCTGGCTTGTCACTTGAGAAATCAAAATGTTTCTCCAACAGAGGCTTATCCAACATATGGGTTTCTATAGGAAAGTTTGTAACAAAACCATTTTGAGATAAGAACTCGTCCCAATCATCACCCAAGGTTTTTAAACGATGAACCAACAACATTTTTATTAAACCATGGTGAAAGAGGCTAGAGTCGAGGCTCTGCTTCTTGTATATTTTCGACATTTTGTACAGACTTCTTAGAAAATAAAATGACACATTCAAATGGAATCCTATAAAGTGCATAATAAATCACACATGGTAAATAAAAACCAGGCCACAACAACCCTCATAGGTAATAAATTATTTAAGAACTAATAACAGACAATGCCACCTAACCTTAAGAAAGGAAACATGAATACCTTTCTCACAGCCATCAATCTTTCTGGAGGTCATGAAAAGATTCCATGGCACTTCGTCAATATTCGAGTTCTTAAACCACTTCTGACCGGAGAGAGGAAGCCCCGTTGCTTCACTCAAAAAATCTTCAGTCACCTCCAACTGAATATCACCAACCTTCGCTCTGTATTCATCAAACTTTTGGGCGAATTCTTTGGCCACACGAGGGTTATACCCTTTGAACTTCTTAATGAAAATATCCCAACGCTGGCCTTTCAAATCCTCGACTACATCATCATGAGACAACAACGCTTGAGATCCATTCGTCTCTATTCAGACAACAGGAGCCATTGAGAGTATGACTAGACTGTGACAGGGGTGACCCAAGCTAGGTATGGGTTTAGATGTCAGAAGTAACAGGGACAAGTTTGAGCGGATACCATGGAAACAAAACAAGCAGAACACCTTCGTGATCATAGCATACACATGAAGGTCTCGGTTATGGAGTTTGAACACTCATGGTAATGAAAGCTCCAAGTACATAGCACTACACAAACCCTTAACTCATAATGAGAAGCCTGTCAATTCATTATGCCAGCCAAAATGAAGTAGAGGATACGATTCTAGTGCGTTTAATTTCCACGTCATGTAATGGATATAGTCGATTTACAAAGGGTTGGAATGGATATGTTTGTACAATCCAAATGTGAATCGATATTTGGAATTATAGTTGATTTACAAAGGATTCAAATAAATAAGCTTACAGTCCAAATGCAAATCAACATGGGTAATATATCGATATTTGATAAACTCAAAAGGAAAATCATTCAAGTGAGAAATATAAAGTAGATGTAAGCACAATGAACCTTTAAAAACCAGGCTTTGAATAGGGATATTATACGAAATTAAGTTTCTGTGCTTGATTCATTCTTTCAGTCATGAATCAAGCATGAAAACGCAAGATAAAAATAAAACAAGAATAATCAAACATCTTTTATAGTCCAATAATTACCCCCAAATAGTAATATTTACAAGATGAGGTGAAGGCAGCTACAAGAAGTGTTGTTTGTCGTTCAAACTAGCAAAAACATGTAGGGATGCCAACATGACATGACATGGGAGCATGAGGATGCTATGCGGGCAGAATACCCACATATTTTTGAAGATATTGGAAATCTTGTTGATGTTGTGTATAATTTGCACTGAGGACAATGCAAAAATAAGGGGAGGGGATTGTAATACCCCAAGGACGAGCCTCAGTTATATTGCTGAATTTTAATTATGTTTATAAGCTGGTGAGTCGAGCAATTATAACCTGAAGACTTATATGTTTATTCTGTCAGAGATCCTAGATGCTTAAGGCCATGGGCCTGATTTTGTATATGTAATTATGCAAATCATTAATAAAATATAAACCTCGATGCGTGCAGATCGACCATGAAGAAAAAGTGATGGGGGACTAAGCTCCCACAAGGTTGGGTAAGGGAGGAGGCTAAGTGTGTGGGCCTAGGGGATAAGATAGGGGGCTTACCTCAAAAGGGGATAATAATTTATTACTATTTCCTAAAGGCTAAGGTGGACAATTGATCAGTGTTGTCCTTAGTTCCTAGAAAAGGAACGTGTGCTAAGTGGAGTGCATGCAGATACGGAAAGATAGGTGTCGACCTGGGTGCATGCAATTAAAAAAAAAGAGTCAAGATGTGTTGGGGGTTCTCTTACCATTCCCCATCATCCATGAATTTCGTGGAGCTCGGCGATCGACTTCTACATGCCCTAACACATCTTTGAAAAGAAAAAATCGTGGAGTTGTCCTGTGTTTCCTTCCTAAGAATCCCGACACATCCTATAATTGTCTGAGCTATGCTACCTCTTAGTGTTCGACTGTTACCATTTTGGGTGTTCATAACCATTTTCCCTATTGTTGTTTCTGTCACCCATACCTTGCTGGAACTGAGTCGAAAGTGGTTGAAGAGGCAAGTTGTCAGGCCTATGAGTATCTCTCTCCAGGTGAGAGAGTTTGCTGGGAAGTGGTTTTCTCCTAGAGAGAGTCCAACACCAGCTACGGAGCTCTAAGAATTCATGATCTAGCCTGTTGCCGAGACCCTAAGAGGGGAAGTGGAGAAGCCGATGGACTGTGGAATAGTGAAGGTACATATTCCTGGGGTGGAACATACATGTGGGGAATGAGAGTCTATGAGTAGTGGGCGTAAGAAGGCTCCTAGAGAGAATCCTTCCAGTTCCACTATGCAATTTCATGTAACCTCAGCCTAGTCTAGGATTCCCTTACCATGGGTTGAGCTTAGTCCCAGCTCGGGGGTGACCCACTCTTGAGCATGATGACTAGTGTGGTCTTTGGCTGGGAAGTTCATGGAAGGTCTGCACGTAGTTGGTGGGTTTATTCCAGCTGAAAGATAAGTATCATTTATGTGCCTAATTATGTATGTTGTGCATGTTTGTGCTACTGGTAAATGTATCATGTGTTATGTTGCATGTGGATTTACTGTTAATCATGTTTGAATCTGAATGGTAATAGTAACTCTGTGTTATGTGTTTTATTTCTATTAAAATGAATTATGTGTGTGTGTGTGTGTGAATGTTACAATTTGGTATTAGAGAAGTCAAGGCTAAGTTAAGGGTGTTTGGGTAGCATTATTCGGCCTGTCAGTGGCCAGGAATGTTACAATTTGGTATCAAAGCAGTAAAGGATAAGTTAAGAGTGTTTGGGTAGCATTATCCAGCCTGTCGGTGGCTGGGAATGTTACATGTGGGATATCACTATCGACCCTCATTGAACATTGATTTTCCATCTTCTCCCAAGGAACACTTTCCGGAGTCGGAAACACCCATGTCTACTGCCTTCCAACCTTTGAAGATTTTTTCTGACATGCAATCACCAAAAGAGGGGGTTATTCTTTTAAATTCTATACGTTGTGTCAATGTGACTATTAGACATAGGAAAAAACCTCCCAAATCTCCGGAGCCAAATCCTACCTCATTTGATGTATCCATGCCTCTTCTGGATCGATTGGACCTTTTGTCGTCCACTACTACTGAACATGTGGACCTTAGAGCTCAGAGGCCCTACAACCAAATTTCTCCATGATTATCACATATTTTAATATTAGAGGAGTAGGGGGGGACTCCAAATTTTCCGCCCTCAAACGTGTTTTCCAAAAAATCCATCCTGACATTGTCTTTGTCCAAGAGACTATTTGCAGTGATGAAAAGGCTTGCAAGATTTTCTTAAAACTCTTCCCAGGGTGGGAGGTTTGTGCCACTAGTGCACTGGAGCACTCAGGTGGACTTTGTTGTATCTGGAATCCAAAGGTAGCATTATTTAAATCCTACAATACTTGTGCGGGTATCCTTCTGGAAGGTAGGATAAAATGGATAAATGAGGTGGTATATCTTCTGAATTGCTACACTCATTGCGTAGATAGAAGGATTTTTTGGGATCGGGTTAAAGACTGTGGCATTTTGTCTTGTAAGAACCTGATAATTGGAGGAGACCTCCATTTTACAATGAACTCAGCGGAATGTTGGGGATTAAATACAAATACAGATTCTTTGACTGAATATTTTCTGGAGATCCTTACTCATTTCAAACTAACTGATATTTGCACGGGTAAACCATTGCCCACCTAGAGAAATGGTAGGAAAGGGGACGCCTGTATCAATAAGAGATTAGACTAATTCCTTGTCTTGGAACATATTCTGGAGCTTTTCCACATGTATAGATATTGGGCTAACCCTGTTGTGGTCTTGGATCACTCTCCCATTTGTTTACAATTAGACTTGGATCGCTCCTTCAAAAAATATCCATTCAAATTCAATGTTGTTTGGTTAAAAGATCAGGATTTCTCTTAGTTGGTTCAGGATTTTTGGTCGAAGGATCTTGGGATGGAGGGGAAATCAACTTCTCTCAGACTTTGTAGGAAGTTAGCGGAGCTCAAAATTATTACGGTGACTTGGGAAAAAAATAAAAAGAAGATTTTATATTTTGAATTAAATCAAATCGAAGAGGGTATTCAGGACCTTCTCTGCACTGAATCTATGGTTGGTCTTTCAGAGATACAAGTAAAGACATTAACTCAGCTAGAAGCTTGAAAAGTTGGAATCTTGGCTATTCACGAAACCACTTGGAGACTTAAGAGCGGGGCATTGTGGATAAATGATGGAGATTTAAACACAAAATATTTCCACTGTTTTCTAACAACCGAAGGATTCAGAATACTATATGGGATATTAAAGGGGAAAGTTATGTTTGGACCAGTGATCCGATGGAAATTCAGAGGGAGGGCATCAAATACTTTTTGGACATTTTCAAAAAACCTGTTGATTCAAATATAAATTAGATGTTAAAGGTAATAAATCTCTTCCCTCGATATTTTTCTAAGGAAGATGGGAAAGCCTTGTTCAAAGAGGTAACAACGGATAAAATTTTGGGGGTTTTGAAGGGATTCAAGAAAGATAAAAGTCCGGGACCGGATGGATGGCCGATTGAATTTTACCTTGAATTCTTCAAGTTATTGAAAAATGATTTGGTGGAGATGATTAAAGAGATTAGGGTATCTGGAAATGTTCCTTCAGTACTAAATGTTACCTTCATTTCCATCATTCCAAAAGTTGGGAAGCTGGAATCCTTTCAAGATTACAGACCTATTTCTTTGTGCAATCTCTGTTATAAGATCATGACGAAGATTCTTGCTAATAGGATTAAACCTATTCTGACTTTGATGTTAAGCCCTGAACAGTTTGGATTTCTCAAGAACAAGAACATTATGGATGTGGTGGGTATTGCCCAAGAAAGACTGCATACTATTAAAAAAAAAAAACGCTCTTATCCTTAAATTAGATCTGGTCAAAGAATTTGATAGAGTAGATTGGACATTTCTTAGATTGATCCTTTTACATGTGGGTGTCCCCTTTCAGGTTACGAATTGGATTTTAGCTTGTGTATCTTCTGCAAATTTCTTTATTCTCATAAATGGAAGTCCTTCCTGTTCATTTAAAGCTGGCAGAGGCATTCGACAAGGTTTCCCTTTATCACCTAAACTCTTTCTTCTGGTCATTGAAGGTCTTAGTCTACTTATAAAAAAAGAAACGGTTGATGGAAAATTTTCAGGATTAAAAATTTGTGTGGATATCTTCCTCACACACCTATTATTTGTAGATGGCATTCTCATCTTTGGTACTGATAACATTCAGGAATGATCGGAATTTTCATCTATCTCGCAGATTTTTTGTGAAGCATCAGGGATGCTTATAAGCTCCCTGAAATCTTTTTTCTTCTTGGCTGGAGTTGCTTTGGCTCATATTACTAATATTAAAGATTTCTTGCCTTATTCAGTTAATAATTTGGATGTTGGTATTAACTACTTGGGTTTCAAGTTAAAGCCAACCAAATACTCCCACGACAACTAGATCTGGTTACTTGCTAGGATAAAGTATAAAATATATTCCTAGGGCTATAAGTATTTGTCACTGGGTGGGAGGGTGTGCTTGATAAACTCGGTTCTCTTTGGTATACCTATATTTTGGTGCTCCCTATTTTTTATGCCGAACAGCATTCTCACAAAAATGCGCAGGATATTTTTCAAATTTCTCAGGGGTGGCTTAGTTGAAGTCTCTGGCAAATATCACCTGGCAGATTGGGAGACTCTATCCCTTCCAAAACTTGTAGGAGGTTGGGGTATTAAAAATTTGGAATGGTTTAATATTTATCTACTATTAAAAACGGTGTGGAGTGGAGCTAGAACGGATGGTTTATGGTGATTGGTATTCAAAAAAAATTATTTGGGGAACTTGTCTATTATAGAATGGATCAGGAATGACAAATATAAAAACTCTGATAGGTCTGCTATTTGGAACAAATTCACTAAATATTTTGAATGGATTGGTTAGTATTTAGCATGGTATATTGGAGATGGCAAGTAGTTCAGGATTGTTGTGGATCCATTTGTGGGTGGGGATGACACATTTCAACTTCCACGAGAACTAATCACAAATCTAAATTGTTTGGGGGTAAAGACTATTTATCAGTGTAGTGGATTGTCTCATTATCCCCAAAAACAAATTGATTGGATCTCTAGTGATACATTGAAACTTTTTGATGGTTGGGCTCTAGCGTGGAACACCTTTATTGATGGAATTCGGAACGCAAGCATCAGACTGACTAGCGAACCTGATGACCTGATCTGGATTGAAAAAAAATTAGTATTGTTACTATGACTGATTTGTATAAAAAAAATCTGTGTTTCTCACTTATTTAATGAAGCCCCCTCGTGGTGCAGAATTATTTGGAAGCTCAGAATCCCTCCTAGAATTCAGTACTTTGGATGGTTGGTTCTAAAAAACAAGATTTTAACTTGGGAAAATATCAAAAAGCGGGGTTGGAGTGGACCCAGGATTTGCACTCTTTGTAAATTGAATGAGGAGAACTGTCTCCACATCTTTGGGGACTGTATTTTTTCTATATCTGTGTGGAAAAAATGTTTTTCATTGCTAAATATCAAAAATTTAAATTGGGATAGTGATTTAAATTCAAAATTAAAATGCTAGATCAGGTACCATAAGGATTATGTTGCACTTCCTATCTTCTACTGGTGGTCTATTTGGAGGGCACGAAACCTGTGTATTTTTGAAGGAGAGATGTCAATGGTTGATAAGGCGGTGGGTCATATATTGATTACTTACTCTGCATATTACAAAGTTCATTACCCACCTCCTGATAGGATCCTCCGCAACGTTTTCTTAGCTGCCGACAAGGTCTATGGATATTTTCATGGTGAAACACAGAATAAGAATTGTGGGGGAGGATTTGCCATTTATAGAGTTTCCTCTTTTGTTTATTTTGGTATTCGTGGTGGAGGCAAAGGCACAAATACAAAGGATGAACTGTTGAGTATTTGGACTCTCCTCATGTAGGCCAAGCAGTTGGGTATTCAGTACATATCAGTGATGGGGGATTCCAAGATGATTATTGATTGGTTAAATTGTCTTTGTATCATAAAGAACATCACTCAAACCCATCGCTATGACAGGATCAGAACCCTAGCAAAGACTTTTACTGAGATTGAATTTCGACATATCTATCGGGAATTGAACACTATTGCGGACAAACTCTCAAAGGAGGCTCTGGGGTGGAAGGAAGGACTCTCATGGATCAAAGTATTGAAAGATGGGAAATTAGTTTCCCACAAATTTTTCTACAACTCTTAAAATTGTGGTGTTGAGAAAAATCGGTGAAAATACATGCTTCTTGATAGCTAATGGGTATTTTATCGGTTGACTATATACAATCTTCTCATTGAACTATGTTAAGTAGACTAAACTTCATAGGTTTTGACATGACACACTTTCCCTCTTTTGAGACGGAAGTATAGTAGTGATGTAATATACTTTTGATTTCTTATAATAACAAAGTAATATTTTTTTCGTGTGAAAAAAAAAAACAAGCTTACCAAATTTCCATGGCTTCCATATATGGAATCTCTTCCACATATCCACATATATGGAAGCTTGGCTTCTATATATATGCATTTACAAAAGCTTGGTACAAATATGTAGAAGTCTTTTTGGTATATGTGATAGTAAATGCACATATAGGGAAGCTTGTTTCATATATGTGACAAACTTTGATATATGCATCTATAAAATATTTATATGATTCCCATGATGATGGATGAAGTGTCCACTTGAAATGTTGAGATGTTTCAAAATTATCACACAATTCAATTCCAGAAATTCTAAACATCATTATTTGATAATAATTATATTATTATTGTGAATTGGTTGGTTCCAACCTATTGTTGTTACGTGGTGAATCTCTATGAGGCTGAATGCCCCAGTGGTATCTTTCAATCGTCCTTCAATACCTTGTATTAGAAAAGAAAAGAAAAATAATTGTTGGGAATAATCCACAAAAGTCAAAAGAAAATCAGAAAATCCTAAAGACATTGTGGTTGGTTGATCAAGTAAATCCTCAGTTTTATAGGGAGGACAATAGTATTTCTAGTGGCTATGATTTGTTTGTGATTTCCTATTTTCAAATCCAGTGGGTACGATTTGAGAAGAAATTAGTGCTTGTTTAACTCATTCCAAATTTTCTTTTTTTCATTTTGTAGGAGGTCCATGTGTGGTAGTTTAAGGTTTTTCCTTGAAACAAGTGGAAAATCCTAGGAGTGTATGGGCACTACGAGTGAACTAGAGAGGTTGTTTTTTTATGTCAATAGCTCAAACATGATGAATATTGAAGCCATAACATGGATACTTTCTAGATTTACATGTCCAGAGTGAAATACTTGTTGTTGTCGTTCGAGTCTCCGGAAGTTGTTGAAAATTGGTGTATGACGAGCATGGTTCTAGTTGTTGCAAAAGTTGAATTGCAATTTTATTCTCTTGATTTTGTTGTTTCTAGTGAATCACCAATGATTCACTAAGCTTGTTGTTCTATATAGCCTTGTAGTAGGATTAATTGGTCAAAGAAGCATTCTTCTCATTTGTTTTGGATTCCTATGGTTGATATGCTCCAACATGAGTTGTGAGTGATTTACTAATATTTAAGTGCAACAATCTACTCTATTAGTTGAATGTGATGTAGTGACCACTAAAGTGTGGATTGATTGTTGGTGGTAACACAAATTGGATAAGATCAGGTGTAGATACTTGGTTTTTGTGCAAGATACTTGCATAGCTAGGTCCATCAAACTGTGAATAATGGCCCTTTGAAGTTATGCTCATGTTTGGAGATCAATGATGATTGGCACATGATTGCATACATTCTTCTCACTTATAGGGAACTCCGTGAAATCACATCTAGTGTTTGTTGTGTGGCTTGTTGCTCCTATGTATCATATTTCTAGATTGGAAAATAAAATTATATATGTAGATTAGAAAATAAACCCATAGGTCCAATGAGAAAACTAAGCATTATTAGAGTTGTTGATGCTAATGATACCAACCTAAGCATTGTTGATGTTCATGATACCAACTTGATCACAAGGAACTTATATAATATATCACAGTTTGTTGTATGTGCAAGTGTGATGCTTATGTGTAGATATGTTAATAAAACACATTTTAGAGTGAGTCATGCGAAAGGGAAAGATAAGTGGTCATGTGATATGGAGGCATTACTTCTAGCTTTGATTGGTGTGAGAAGTCGATGCATGGTGTTGATTGGTTGTTGTCTATAGTAATTAAGTTGGTGGCTGGTTAGAAATGAATGAAACAATCTCTACAATTATGAAGGAGATTGTGTCGCTAGATGACAAGATCAAAGTTGCAATGAAGAAAGAAATGTCCAATTTGTTCTTGATGTTGAGCTTATACGTGTATCATGGAAGTACTAGATCTACACAAATATGGTGTCCATATTTTTCTCCTTTATCTTTAGGATTGGTACTAAATGGATCATGATGCATTGATCTATTGTTGTGTTTGTCATAGTGAATGGAAATGCCAAGATATCCATTGGTTGTAATACCAATGGTATGAAAATTTCTTGGTGTGTTTGAGTTGATCGCTTGCTAGGTGTGTTTGATTTGGGTGTTAGATGGCTTGGTATGAGTTGAGTTGGATAGTTTACTTGTTGTGTTTGATTTGAAAGTTTTCTCAGTGTCCACAATGTGATGCTTGGTCTATACCATGAACAGGTAAGTTCAACTTAAGTAGGACATATGGATGTGCATCCTCATGTTTGGGTACAAAATCCAAACTAGGCATTTGATATTGCTTGAGCATGAGGGAATTTGATAGACATCCACATGGCATAGTTGAGTTGAATCACTAAATTAAGCCCCTGTTGTATTAATTGTTGGTCTTCCCTTAAGGGGATGTTGTTCACCCGTATAAAGAGTTGTTAACACTTGGAGGAGTGGATCATGCGTCTATTGAATGCACTATGAGGGGTCAATATGTTGGTTGTGGACTCTAGGTGATGTTATGGGACCAAAAACATGTATATGAGTTTTTTTGTGTCAAAATAAGATAAGACTCGAGAGATAGGTGTCAACAAACTATGAGTGCATCTATTGCACTAATTAGCTCTTGGGATTGCTAAGTTGGTTGTACATTCAAAAAGAGTTCACCAAGAAGTTGAATGAACAATGTCCCTAAAGGACATCCTACTAGACCAATGGTTACAATGATTAAGTACACATGTATTCAAGTGGATGGTTGTTCATTTATATGGATTTCTACAAATTGATGATATCTACATGCAAGTCCCCTGTGGAACCAAAAGACAAACTTTGTTAATGAGGAGCATCTTCAGTGTCTAGGGAAGCATTTCTTATAGAAGACTCGATGATGAAGACTTACCTCATAAAGAATAAGACAAGTAGTCTAAAGGGGGAGTGTTGGAATTATGAACTCCTACTTGTGTTATGGATAAATGTGTGATACTTTTTATTATAAGAATGTGTCATGGTTTGTTATTGTAGTAAATTTAATTGGATACAAAAGATTCTCTTCTACTAGTTTATCCCCTAAATTAGTATAGGTGTTTAAAATATTATTTTAACAAGTTGCTATTGTAACAATATCATGTTTGTACACCTTCATGCCTTTAAACATGTATTATTATAATTTTGATTAAAACACTTAACGGGATATTGGTGATTTGTGTGAAACTTTTATTTTTTTATTTTTTATCATAAGGTGTCAATATATATCATAAGTCAATTGTTAGCAAGCAGTGAAGACCGCCATAAACTATCCACAAATGTGGGATGACTTATCACTATTATTCAAAGAAAGCTATGCCACCTAAGCTAGTGTTATGTAAGGGGTAGATTTCCACTCCTACCAAATGCCTTTGGATTTTGGGTTTTCATGTTATGTAAGGAGGTAGATTTCCACTCCTACCAAATGTCTTTGGATTTTGAGTTTTCCTTAAGTTGGAGAGAGAGGAAACCTTAACCAATGAGAATCATTTTAAAGTCTTAATGCTAGAGAAACTTATGGAATGGCTACGAAGAGTTCTCAATCCATGCATATGGAAGTTATTGATGATTCTCCTCCTTCCCCATAATTATGCTTCTTGTTGATTTCTGGTGCGATAATAGATTGAGATTGGCATGGAATCCACACAAACTCATGCAGAACCCTTCCACGGTAATATCCTCCGATGCAAGCACCAAGTACACAGCATTGGCATTTTATTCTCCGATAGAGGCAGAGCTCCCGTCTTGATGGCAGCTTCAACCAGAGTAGCAATGTTTGTCCTCTTGAGTGAGTTGCCGAGGGAATAATCTTAGCCAACCTTCTGCTTTCCAAGCATTATAATGTTGGAGGGGATCGGCTTGTTCGAGGCAATTCCCTCGTACTTTTGGGTGGTCTTCCACCAGGTGCATGCATAGGGCTGATTTGTTTTCCCTTCTAACGCCTTTGACCCAATAGATTGCAGAAAATCCCCTACAATGGAGCGTTGAATAGGGGTGAATTTACCATACCAGATTAAATGAACATGGATTACCCCATTGGTAGAGAGAAGAGGACCATTTTGGTAAGTCAAAAAACATATGGCTCTTCCACCATAGCAGCAAGTTTCCTCGACTGTCCACAGCCATGGCGCTCAGAGCCTGGATATTCGTCTCTCTTTAACTTTCTTAAGGTCTGATAGACAAATTCGGTTTTAGTGGACGTTAATCATCATCATCATTATCTACTCCTGTATTGATTTCATTGAAATCAGGACAAATTTCAAATGAAGTGTGCCCTGCTAAATTCGAAATTCAAATTTCAATGCAGGAAGTGCGCTCGATTAAATTCGAAATTCGAATTTCAATGTGTAAGGCTTTGGGAGCTCAGCTTGGGCATGGGCACTTCCACCACACTCCGAATCGGGCAAGCAGGAGGCTTCGTGCATAGTGGGGAGTTGGGTCTCAAGTCAAATGACTGGTGATTTGATGAAGAGTTGAGGGAAAGACTTAGACGCTCCATCAACGAAGGGAAATCGACTAAGGCATGGGGGTGCACTTAGGCAAGTCGGTTTGACTACCTAATGGGCGTGCGCACCCAAGATGACGAGTCGGTTACACAGATGGAGCGTGCCAACATGAAGTGCGCACCAAGGTTAGACGTGCGGGTCCCAAGGGGCACGACGGTTGACGAGCATATAGATTTGTTTGGGCAATCGGATCTGCAAAGGGGCGCAATAATTCGTTAGGACATGGATTTGCAAAAAAATACGACACTCCCAAAGAACGCAACGGTTTGAGATCTTAATCACTATTATAACTAAATACCATATACTAATGAATCTAATAAATACCATATAAATATAATGTTATAATACTTTTCATTACTTATACTGCAATTAAATTCATCGTGAGCTAAAATAAGAAATTGACATTACCTTGGGATTTTATTTTCTTTTGAAAAGTTTAGGTGAAATTGATGCTATACCTATTTCTCATAGGTGCAAATTATGGAGCATGGAATATTATGGAGCATGGAATATTGGAAAAAATGAGAAAGAAACCAAGAGATCCAAGAAACATCATGTGGGGAATCCTCAAATCCAATGTGCCGAAATTATTTGAAAGGAAAGAATGAAGGGAATGTAGTTTAGTTTGTCCAAATTGGGTTAAATAGTAAAATGTGTAAAAGACAAATTCTTAAAAAGAGAATGTCACGAGAATTCCGAGATTAAGTAAATATTAAATCCACATAATGTGCTTTCAAGAAAAAGGACAGATTTATAAAAGAAGTTGAAAGGTTTATTGGGAATATCCGATTGCTAGACTCATACATAGAGTTATATTCCAATGGTTGTCAACAATTTTTCATAAATAGAATCCTTATATTCTAAGGAGAATGATTTTGTTGTGCATTGTAAACTATTTTTTGGTTAATAGAGAGGAAAATGATTTTGTTGGATGTAGTAAATCATTTTTTTTTTTGTTAATGGAGAGGTCACTATTGACAAAAATTTTATTAGATATTTTTACTGTCATTATCATATTATTGTAGGTTGTCCTCACTATTCGTGGTGGTATTGAAAGATTAACAAATGGATGAAGGATTGACTAGGACTTTTCATTGGGTGAACCTATAATGTTGACAAGGAGACATTTTTTCACATTAACATTTTGGCACTAGAAGGAGGGTGGATGACAAGCCAACCCATATGGAGCCATTATTTTAGGAATGCATTAATTACTCATGGCTTCTCTCCATATTCTTGCATGCGATCATGTTTTAAATCTTTTGGGACCATTACATGATATATTGAATACCATCGTGGATCTCTTGTTAAAATTCACATTTGATGGTGAGGAGGAAATCATTGCAATCATACATGCTAATCGATGTAAGATCTATTGTCAATGGATAAAAATATTTGAATAATATGTTGTATGTAAGCTCTTTTCCCTCACATTCAAAGGACAAATTCAAGTGTGGTACATGGCATTACCAACCAATTCCATTCACAAGTGGAAGCAATTCAAGAAATTTTTCTTAGCTACATATGATAATTATCAATTGAAAACATTGTTTCATGGATTAGACAAGTATATATAGAACTAATCTAATAGCATGCCCCTCATTGTAACTAAACTTCTTTGAATGATAGTGATTAAAACTACTAAAACTAGTTAAGCTCAAATTTTGTTTGGTGGATTGTCTTTTTCTCTAACCTACCTTCCTAGTGACTAAGTTATTTGACTAGTGGAATTTTTCTTAACTGCACTTGATAATTATGGCAATTACCATGCATTTAGTGAAGAAAGTGTAACTAAAAATAATTAATAATGTAAAATGATATGTGCCAACCAATAATAGTTATGAATAAGGGAGTAGTTGTGTGTATATTATGAGTTTTTTTAAAGAAAATAGAATTATTTCCAAATTCTAAGTAAGCCCATATGCTAGGCAAAGTGAACCTAAAATATCAAAATTGAAAACAAGTAAAATAGCCTTTTTAAGTTTAGAATGTAAAATGATATGTGCTAACCAAAAACATGTATGAATAACTCTGCTCTTTTCAGTGCTTTTCAATCTTGCAGGAAGAAGAGGAGGAGGACTTTGAGAAGACAACGTCCAATTGCAGAGGATACCCATTCCTTGAGGAGGAGAGGCACGAGGTTGAGAAGAAGAGAAAATGCAACTGGGTAAGAGATTGAGAAGGGAAATGTGATTTCTTAATATATTAATGGACTCACCCATGCATGCCCATAGGAACGAAGAAGATAGATTATTTTGGCTTTTCCTTGAGCTCAAGAAAGTGACATGCAAGCTACCAAGTGGAAGTCTCACTCACTACCACTATCAAGTGGAAGTTTGACTCACTGCCATTGTCTACATTACAACGGGTTATGGTTTATGCTTCTCCAAACATTTAAACATTTAATGTTTGGAAATAATGTTAACTTTCAAGTTAGCATTAATTCATCTTAATTCATCTTGCCTCCTTGAAGCCTTATGTTTCCTAAATTTGAAGTATGTTGCCTCGATATGAGGCCAAATAAAACCTCAATTTGAAAACTTAGGATAAAAACTTATATGTGAGCCCGAAATTTATATGAGTTTGGCAAAACTTTGGTTAAAATGACTAGTTTGTATGGATTTCCATGCAGAAATTAATAGAACAACCTTGAACCGATTACTAATAGTCCCTGCAGCATGAAGGGCATGGACTAATAAGAGACTGTTTGTGTGTATTTATGAGTTTTTAAAGCTAGATAAGACTATTTTCAGATTCTCAGTAAGCCTACATGCTGAACCTAAAAAATCAAAATGAAAAACAAGTAAAATGACGTATCAAAATTTAGAATGTGAAATGATATGTATAAGGGAGTATTTATGTGTATATTATGATTTTTTAAAAAGCAATATTGTACTATTTCAAACTTTTGAGTAAACCTAGATGCTAGTCAAAATGAAACTAAAAGATGAAAATGAAAAGTAATGAAAAGTAAGTAAAATAATATATCAGATTTAGAAAGAAAAAAAAAAGTATTTTTATTTGGATTAGTAATATTGAACATAAAAAAATACTCATATTTTAGTGATTTATAAAGTAAAATAAAATTGTATATCCATTTTATGATTTTATACAAAGCAAGTGAGTTATAAGATTAAATAAATTCAAATCAAACAACTTAAATCTTACTAAACTTTGAAGCAATAATCAAAATAAATACAAATAAAAAAACTTCAATCTGAATCAAATAGAAAAGAAAAACAATTCAAAATAATTATAAATTATAAGGTTAAATAAATTCAAATCAAACTACTTAAATCTTACTAAACTTTCAAGTACAAATCTCAAAACCTCAATCTAAATCAAATAAAAAGTGAAAACAATTTTAAATAATTTTAAAACCACCTAAATCTTACTAAACTTTCAAGCAATAATCAAAGTAAGTACAAATCTCAAAACCTCAATCTAAATCAAATAGAAAGTGAAAACAATTTAAAATAATTTTAAAACAATTTTACAATGTTTATGATATGATTTAAGTTTGAGATTTAATGGAAAGAAAATATATAAAATTAAAAAATAAAAAATAAAAAAAATTATTTATTACATGTATATTATAAAATTGAAAACTCTTATAAAATAAGGTAAAGGAAATTAAGGATTTAAATAGATTTATGATGTGGATCTAAGTTGGTATATAAAATTGAAAACTCTTATAAAATAAGGTAAAGGAAATTAAGGATTTAAATAGATTTATGATGTGGATCTAAGTTGGTATTGGAAATTAGGGATTTAAATAAATTTATGATATGGATCCAAATTGGTATTACAAAATAAGGTAAGGGAAATTAAAGATTTAAATAGATTTATGATGTGAATCCAAGTTAGTATTGGAAATTAAGGATTTAAATAGATTTATGATATGGATCCAAATTGATATTCAATTGTCTCCTCTAAACCAATTCAAAATATAACATGATAAAATTATTCATTTAAACTATTATAGACTGAACAAAATTAATAAATATTTAAAAAAACAAAATTATTAAATTATTTTAAAGTAAAAATGTGATAAAATTATTCGTTTAAATTATTATAAATTGAATAAATTAATCAATCCTTAATATAAATAAAATTATTAAATTATTTTAAAAATTAATAAATTGATTATAAAATTCTTATTAAAATTTAGATTAGAATTTCAATTAACAAATATACAAAAATATAACCAAAATTATTTTCATTAAAATTTTTACATATTTATAAAAATATATTTTTACATAGAAAACTAAAATTAAAATTTTACAT
Organism: Picea mariana; assembly: GCA_032191745.1. Classification (NCBI taxonomy): domain Eukaryota; kingdom Viridiplantae; phylum Streptophyta; class Pinopsida; order Pinales; family Pinaceae; genus Picea; species Picea mariana. The sequence goes on from JASDQU010815651.1 coordinate 34,323, forward strand.
ATATGTAAAAATATACCTAGAAATATACCTAGCTAGTATATATATATATATATA
>JASDQU010815651.1:36455-58052 GCA_032191745.1 Picea mariana
AGCATTTCCGCAAGGCAATATATATGCAGCCTGCGTACTGTCTTCAAAAGAGTGATTTTGAGAAACTGACAAGTGTAACTTTCTTCATGAAAATTATCTTAAAGAAGAGATAGATCTTCTATCACCATGTCATTATCATGTCATCATCTTGATAACCAAAAATGTGGATAACACACGCGTTGGTTTTTTTTTCCTTGGAAAAAAGCGTAATTTTATTACTTTATGAACAAAATTACATTTTGCAGATACACCTCTTGGTGTATTCTATTACATTGTAGTCTGTAGTTGAAGCTATCTAATGCATTTCATGAATTCTTTTGTAGATTTTTATAGCCGCAAAAATGTTGGAGCCAGTTCTATTGAATATGCTTCAGTTGGTCTTCTTAGTATTGTCTGTATAATATATATTTACAAAATTGTTGTTGATCATTGGATTCCCAAATATAATCATGTTCTTTATAAACCTGTCCATTCAATTTATACTGATTTGATTAATCCAAAAAAGTCCTATGCAAATATTCATTTGCTTGATCATTTTGGTACTCAGTTATTTTCCACTGGCCCATAACCATGTTAATCACCTCTTTCGACCTCTGGTATGCTTCTTTATTGTTTTCCCTATAGACATGTTGGCAAACAAGTAAGTCAAAATTTGTCTGCAAACAATGTATGTTTCCACCAATGTAGCAAGTCTTGTGTTTAAACATATTTCTGTGCCTTTTATCCAGTTTATGAAATTTAAAGAGTCCCCGTAAACTTTTGAATTCCGGCACCCTTTTTCAATAGCAAATATAATGAGTAGTTTGAGGCTTACAATTTCAACAAAGTTATTTGTTCTTGTCCCAATTCCAAAAGTCAAGATGAAATAGTGTGAAGGTGAGAGGTAGAGGAGTCCTCCACCTCCACAAAGATTTTGTTGGGATGCTCCATCAAAGAAACCCCATAGAGAGGTGTTGTCGATCACCATTTCTTGTGGTTGTCTAGAGGGTGGGCTAGAGCTCTGTGAGAGGAACATTGGCAACAAAGAAACACTACTTCCAGCAGTATGTTCAGAGGAAGGTGGAATTCCTTTGAAAATGAAGGAGTTTTGGGAAAGCCAAACACCCCAAAAAACCAAGAGGGGAAGAGCTCTTAAGAGCTTGTAGTCTCTCTTTTTCCACCATGTACGCCAGGAGTGTTCCAAATCCCTTCCTTCCCATACGTAATAAAGATTTAACAGTCTAGAAATTTCCTTCTAAAATTTGATGATGAATCTGCAGTTTAAAAAGAGATGTAAGGAATATTCTCCTTCGGATTTGCAAAGAGTGTACCAACCGGGTCCAACAAAATTCCTCTTCTGAAGGTTTTCCCAAGTTGGGACCTTATTTTGAAGGACATTCCACATAAAAAGTCTAGTTTTTGTCGGTCTTTTGACTTTCCACAATTCCTCCACCACAAAATAGGCTCCAAGGAGCTCAAATCAGAGTTAGATTTAAGATAGCCCAGTTTGGGAGAGTAGATCCTAGATGGGACTGGATCCCAAATCAAATCATCCTCAGTGTCCGAGAGTCTGATCTATGAGAATTTTAGACAATAAATATATCTTTCCAGTTCACTCTTTTCTTCTTCACTGAGGTCTAGCCCTCGTGGGTCCTTCCAACCCCATGACCAAAGGGTAGAGCAGTTGGGGTCCGCCAGGGAACTTAGGAAAATAAAATCCAAAGAGTGTAAACTCTGAATTAACTGCTCAGTGAGTAAGTGATTTCTTTCGCTTCCTGGCTAGGGGTCCGTCCCTAACCTGAAGCAGTTTCCATTCTCAATTTTCCAAGCTAGTCCATTTTCAATGAGAGGGAAATCGTTTAGGATGGCTTTCCAAATCACCGAGGCTCCCTTTTTTGTTTTTTGTTGGCTTCTTAACCAATCCTCGAGAGGTACTGGTGCAATATATTTCTGGATGATGACCTTAGTCCATAGACTAGAGGTGTTTATAATCCGCCACCCTCCCTTGGCTGTCAGTGCTTTGGAGAAAAGAAATATGTTTTTCAGTCCCCACCCTCCCAAGGCCTTTGGGATGGCTATTCTTTCCCAACAAACCCAAGGAATTATATGTGCCTCCTTTTTTCCACTTCAGAGAAATTTTGAGGAGAGTTTCCTTCCTGCTTCCAGAATTCCTTTAGGAATCCAAGAGAGGGGCATCCAATAAATGCGGATAGCTTCCAAAACTGGCTTTACTAGCACCAGTCTCCCTGCTCGTAACAACCACCAATGACTCCAAGCATTTAGCCTTTTTTCCAATTTCTTTAGGAGCCACTTCCAATCTTCTTTTATGTAATCATTAGGTTTTAAATTAAAACCCAAGTACTTTAGTCCTTCATCTAACTTCTTTCTTTCGAACATGAATAAGGAGTGGTGTTCCTTCTCTTCTTCATTTGAAAGGAGGAAAGTAGTGAGCGACGATTTTCTGTCATTTATTAGCATCCATGTTGCTTTGGAGAAAAGAGAAAGGATATTACTTAACGTTTATGTTTCCCTTCTGGACCCTCCACTGAAAATTAAGACATCATCTACAAAGAGTAGATGTGTGAGAGACAAACAAGGTGTTATCTTGATACCTAAAAAGACTCTTGCAATATTTGCCTGTGTAAGAGCTCTGCTGAGTCCTTCCGCTACTAGAAGGAAGAGGAGTGATGACAGTGGACAACCTTGCCTGAGCCCTCATTCTGGGTTAAAGAAAGGTGAATCCGAGCCATTTATTAAGACTGCAAAGGAATTTTTGGTAAGACATCTCATGACCGAAGTGATAAAGGGAACTTCAAACCCCAGATGAGTCAGTAATAACCGAATATACAACCAACTTACTCTATCATAGGCTTTTGAGAGATTTATCTTTAACACTGCCCCTTTTGGCTTTCTTGTCTTGATTCTATGAAGTCCTTCTTGTGGTATTCCTATGGCTTCATGAATCTATCTTCCTTCCAAAAAACCAAATTGTTGTTCCTAAATGTTCCTGGAAATAATTTTTTTGAATCGTCTAGCAATAAATTAATAAATTTTGAGACAATTTTATAGGCACAGTTGCAAAGAGAGATTGGTATGAAGTCATCCAGAGTCTTCAGGTTATCCTATTTTGGGATAAGAGAAAGGAATGTTGATTTGAGACTCTGTGGGATGCGACTTGATATTCTTGTATCCTCCACCATTTTTAATAAGTCTAATCCTAAAATTTTGTAACAGCCCAGAAAGAATTCAATGGTCCATCCATATGGGCCTGAACTTTTATATTTTTGGAAACTGTGTAGTACTTCTAGGAGCTCTTTTTCTATGACTTCTTTCATCAGGAATCGATTCTCTTCTTCTTCAACAAATCTGGGAAAAATTTGTGCCACTTTAACTACTTCCTCGATTGTAGCTCGTTTTTCTGCTTTGAAGAGATTTTGGAAATAATTTTTTCCCAATGTTGACAACCCTTCAAAGGAGGTTTCCAAGTTTTCGTCATGATTCTTTAAATGCCAAATAGTATTGATTTTTTTCCTTCTTTTGGCATAGTCTTTGAAGAACTTTGTGTTTTCATCACCACTTTCCATCCAAATAGCTCTGCTTTTTAATCTCCAGGTCTCTTCGTGTTCCTTGAAAAGTTTTATCCTCCTTTTCTCCAACTGAAGTAATCTTAGTTTTGCCTCTGGTGTGCTTGGGATGTCCTTTTAATATTCCAAGATACTTTTTCGTTCAAGCTCAGTGTCTTTTAACTCTTTGTCCTCATTTTTCCTTTTTTGGAATGCCCAAGGTTTTACTACTTCTTTGATTATTTTCAAATTTTCTGTAAACTGATAAGTTGTTGATTGGATCGGTAGGGTATCCAGTGGTCCTTTATCAACTTCAAAAAGGAATCATCTTCAAGACAAGTTTTGTTAAATTTGTAAGGGTTGGCTGACTTCTCATCGCCCTGTATGAATTCCAAAAACATTGGATGATGGTCTGATAGGCCTCCAAAACTAATCCATTTCTTGATGATAAGAAGATTGTTCAGAAGAGTATCACTGATAAAAAAAATGATCCAGTATTTTTGCCACTCCATCGATTCCAACCCTGTTATTTTTCCAAGTAGGCTTGATATTTAATGGGTCCAGATCCATTAGTCTGGATTCTACAAATTTACGACTAAAGTAGTCATCCTGCGGATTTGGCCTAGCACTGTCCCCCCAGACCTCTGAGGGACCCAGAGAGATATTTAGGTCTCCCCCTAAGATTAATAGTTCTTGGAAGAAGGATTTTTTGAGGAGAGAGTCCCAAAAGGATTTTTTATTCTGATAGGGTCCATAAATGTTGAGTATATGGACTGCCTCTTTGATTTCTTATGTCAACATCGTTATCCCAATTCCCGAGTCCAGACCCCAAGAGTTGAGAACTTGGACGTTTTGTGAGTTCCAACCGGTGGCCAATCCAGCAGATCTTCCCAAAGCATCCACTGTAGTAAAAACCCAACCTGGAAGCAAAATCTCTAGGCTTGTTTTTATCTCATCTCCTACTCCCATAGTCTCTTGGAGGAGTAAAACATAGGGGTGTTCAATGGTAACCACCCTTTTTAGGGAGGGTTTTTTGAGGGCCCCCACTAAACCCCTGCAGTTGAAGGACATAATATTCATCCTAGAACCTTGGCCCGGGGCTTCGAAGCTCTAAGTGCTCGTTCAATAGATAGTTTTTTTCTGGCTAAGAGATCTATTATGGCCTTTGATTACCCTTTGGAGAAAAAGGACTTTCTCCCCCATCCTCCCCTATCCAGGGATGAGACTTCATCATTTTCCAGTCCACCAATGGTTTTTATTTGAGATCTTAAAAAGTAATGGGTAGAAGAAGAATCTAGGGATTGGTATGAGGAGGAAGAGACTTCTTCTACTAGGCAGAGATGCTTAGTGGGAGGCAGAGCTTCTAGAAGGGGGGTATCATTTAAACAGACCAGGACAGTCTCGGTGCAGGTCCAGGAAGTAGTGTTTAGAGACAATTTTTTTAGAGCCTACAACCATTTAGTGCCCTCTAAAGATAAATTATTTATTAAAACTGTAATGGGGGTGAGGGAGGAAGAGGAATACCCAAGGTCAATGCTTTTGTAAATTTATGAGTTCGGAGAAGAGGTGCTTGTTTTCTCCAGTTCTGCCCCCACTATCCTTTCAAGGGGGGGAGATCCTTCTTTCTGTTCCTATTCCGTTGATACCGATGTGGAGGATATGGATTACATATAGCGAGGAGATCCCTTCCCTGTGATAAATGCTTGCCTTTTTCTAGAATCTGGATAAGAAGGCTTTAGTTTTTTCCTGTAATAAGGGCCCCTTTTTTTTCTTAAGGGAAGGTGGTAAGAATCCACCAGGTGCCCATACTTGTGACAACGTCGACATATGAAGGGGATATTCTCATAGTCTAGGACCTGAGTATGAGTGTAACCCTCCCAAGTAACATCGATCTCCTCTCCAAGACCTTCTCTAACATTTAGATTGACCAAAATCCTAGAAAATTTTCTTTGCTTTGTCTCTTCGAAGGAAAGATCAGCTTCAAGAAAATCCCCCATGAAATTTATGATGGTTTTGAAGTGATCTAGAGACCAGAATTATAAGGGTAGAGATGACAGTCTTACCCAGACATGGATTTTATCCATTTTCTCTCTGCTTGGATCGAAAAGGGGGGCTCCAAGGCTTGAGCAAAAGAGGGGAGGATTTTACACACCAGTTTTACTCAACACCCATTTTGCATTCTCTGGTTGTAAAAAAAGGAAAGAAAACCAATTCCTGCTTAATTCAATAACCTCTGGAGCATACCCTAGGTGCTCTTCCCAGACTGACTTTGTCCAAGAAATAATGGTTTTGAGGGCAAAAAACCTACCACTGGCCCTCCCCACCAGAGTCTGATTCGTCATCTGTACCACCTTGTTCATACCGAACTCCTTCCCAAACTGCAGATTGTCCACTTTCCCAATAGATTTTGTACCTTTCCTTCTCTAGTTTTGGCAGGTGCGGTGAAATCCCCTTGCGTCCCATGAGTCCTCTGGATTGTAAACTGGGGAAGGGGCCCTTCTGTCTTGAGAAAATCCCCTCTTTTCTTCAACTTCCAAGAATGTCGATATAAAACCTTTGGAAGAGGGACAAGTTCCCCGAAGATGTGTTAGACCTGTATCCTTACTTATAAGACCCAGTCCAGAGACTTCATGGTGTTGAGTCCCTTCTGACGCAAAACCACTTCCATCGGGTCAAGGTTTGTAGGTGGTCAAGAGCGCAGGAAATCACCCTCCTCCTATGAGAGCCAATCAAGGGATAAATCAACCGGTGACCTAGGAGCCGAGGGGATGCTCCCAGAGGTGGGTGAGTCCATGACCATAAAGTCTGAGAAAGTGCCAAAAACATCAGTGTAAGAATCTGTTCCATGTGGGGAAAGGGAAGGAGACGGTAGTTTACCAGTGAGAGGAGACGAAGGCTCGGGAGAAGTAATCATAGTCTGGATAAGCGGCGAGAAATCAACTGACAACATCCCTATACTGAGGTCAAATCTGCTAGATGAGGAGGGAGGGTCCACATGCTCTGTCTCCTTCTCCATAGTTAATCCCAACGTTACACGTCCACAAAAAAATTCAGGAGAAAAACGATAGGGATGTTGTAAAAAATGGTATGTGGTTTACAGGGAAGAGAGTAGACAGTCAGCCTAGGTTAAAGACATGGGGGAGAGGAAAGGAAAAACCTATCACCGTGTGTTAGAATGACGGGGAAAAATTATCCACACCCATGAGCCTCAGTGGCGGGAAAAACCTCAGACTCCATTCCGACCTCCTATGGATCCACGCGTTAGTTGAGTTAGAAAATTAGTTATATTTTGGAGGCTTTGAGGCCAATACTACCCAATATGCATATATAAGAGATTTGTTTTTCAATATCACGAAATATGCACTTCTAAGAAATTTCTTAATCAGTTTACTTACCGTGAAAGTAACTTCCTCCCCACTAGCATTTTTAGTTTAACATATAGTTTTCATTTTAATATTTTTAATAACGAGTAAGCAACGCAACAATCCCCAACACATTTTTTTTAAAGATAAGAAATGAGAGGCAATAGGAAATCAGACAGAAAGCATGTTAAACTCCCACATGCCTAAAACTGGCTGTGCAGCAATTGTTTGCAATAGATCTACACTTCGATTGATTATTTATTATTGTTGATCTATATTCTCCCATTCTAGGGTTTTAGCAGTGCCAAGCACTTTTCTGTTTTTCTTTTTTACCATGTAGTAATTGTTTTATGAATACAACAAAATACAAGATATAGTTTTTTTTTTCTTAATTATTGGTTATTTTTATGATCCCATTTCATTCTAGGGTTTTAGCAGTGCCAAACACTTTTATTTTTTTCATTTTTACCATGTAGTAGAAAACATTATGCTCGAGCTTCAATAGTCTATGAACCCCGATCTTGTGTGTGGTTAGTCCTTATCAAGTGCCAAATTTTAATTTCTTGGGCCAAGAAATGTTTTTGATCGCACACCAAAAATGGTTTTTGGGATTAATAACTTAGGCCTCAGATGGCATGTCATGTCTTAAGACATATATTTAATTCATTGTAATGAACGAGGGCATTCTTCTCTTGACAACCATTTATATTAACGAAGAGTAGAACCATTCTCTTGATAGACTCCATGTAGCCGAAAATTAGAAGGCGTGTTCAAAAGTGGAAAGGTAGGATGTGGGGAGGCGATTCATTAGGAATATTATGCTTCATCACCATTACCAGAGCTTGCTTCGAGGAGCTCAACATGGAACTGTTTAGGAGGAATATGGAGCTTGTAGATAAGTGCATGCGAGAGGACGAAGTTGTGGTCTATGGTGCAACTTTGCAGGTTTCCATTATTATCGACGAAGGTGGCAGCCTCAGCTTGGACGGGACATAGGTAAATCGATGGTGTATAGATACATCCTCGCACATGCACAGCAGATACCTCCAGGTACAAATATATCTATAGAAACAAAAATTTCGATCTAACTCCTGGTTTTTCTTGGATTTGGGGAGCTCACAAGAATTCCTCCGACTCCCGGGGGCATCCCGCAGATTAATGGCACAAATGGAATTCTCTATGTTTCTGCAGAAGACAAAACTACAGGAGTGAAGAATAACCAATAATAGAATTAGAATTGTAGGAAGAAGTAGGTGTAAGTTCATTGTGAAATTACTTAGCTAATCACATTGAGATATCTCATTAGTTAGCATAACCTATAGATGTCTGGTATAATTATCTCTCGTGAATGGTTCTGTTTGGTGAGACCATTTGGTAGGTGAGTTAGCTATGGAGACTAGCTATGGGATGGATGGGTATGTTGTATAGGGGTAACTAGGATGTAAGGATATCTTGTACGGTGAGATATCATGGTAGGAGGAAAGGCAACCGTAGCGCATAGCACATTTTTTAACGCATCCAGTAGTGCATACCGCTCATCCAAACATAGCTTCACATTTATTGTATCAAATAGTGAGCTAGATATGAATATAAAACTACTACTAGGTAAACTGAGTCAAAAATGACTTGTTCTGCAACCCCTGCCTTCACTGCCTATACCTTGACTGCTTTCTTTTCTCCATAATATGCTTGTGATTATGGGTAAACAATTGGATTTGGAACTGCATTTACGGGCTATGGAACTAAAATGGGTTCACTAATTCAATCCAATCAATTGTTTTTGGGTTAATAGACTTATCTGGTTCTAGAAATCAATCTCAATACGCACTTGGGTCTCCTTCTCGTGATGCCTATACCTAGGATGTTGATGAAACAATTAGTGAAAATGCAACCTCTGGACAGAGTCATAAAATTATGGGATCCAGTTTCACCACCACCCACCACCAATAGAGAAGGTAGCAGAGGCTTCAACAACTGTGGATTCAGTTGATGTAGTTTATCCAGTAAAAGAAGCGGTTGTAATTTCAGTTCAAGATTGAGATCGAGTGTAAGTTCCAGGTGATGAGGTAAGGTTGCTTGCTTGTATGGTGAGATTGTTTGTTCCCATAGCTATAATTATAAGTAGAAGTTATTGTGAAGCAATGTATGATTAGCAGCCAACGAGATTTGGAGAGATGGCAGGCCTAAGAGTTATGGAGAGATGTCCATGCTAATGGCTAGCGAGAGTATCTGAGGTAGACCAGGTTTAGCTAGCATACAGTAACCAAGCTTTCTTGATTTTTGGGTGCTTTCTTTCATAAACACAATTAGGGTTCTAGAGAAAATAAACAATTCTAACTGAACTGATTTAATTGATGGAGATGTGTGCAGAGTTCTCTTACAACCTCAGAGTGAATGAGAAAACTAATGGCACCACCCAAGAACACTAAAAGCGAAGTAGAAGACCAGGATTTGGTTCGGCAAATATCTCGGTAATCTGGTAAGCCTTCCTCCTGATGGAATCAAACACCAAAGTTCATTTGAATGATTAATTTTGCAAAATATTACCTACTTCAACTATTAAACATACTGCAATATTCCAAACTTACCGACAACAATGACTTACAGAGAGGAATTCACTGCTAAAACCAATATTCATAGCATTGGCTCTGGAGGATTACATGCTCAGCCGAAAATTCTCTGAAGAGGAGGCCAACATGAAAAGTCTCTAAAGAGGAGGACGCTAGCCTGTGGTATTGGGATTCTTTGTCATCCCTAGGGAGGTTGGGTTGGACAAGATTCTTGGAGAAATTGGAGAGGTGTCTGTGGACATTAATGAATAGCATTTTAGAGGTATGATTAAACAAGAAGTATGACTAGGCTCATGTAGGCATGTTTGCATGTATGCAGGTTTGCATGGTATTGTAGGTGGCAACTGCAACAGACACATCAATAGGACATGCTCTATGCACTAAGTATGGGAAGAGTAAACATTAGCAAACATTTAATGTTGAGAAGTAATGCTAGAGTCATTTCTAGCATTACTTCATTTCCGAAAAATGAGGTTGCAGATGTAATCCTTTCAACCAAGATAGACTATGATATTTTCTCCCAAACCTCAGAAAAAGGCCAAATAAGAGGTTCAAATAAAAACTTTAATTAAATTACAACCTAAATTGTATGATTTTGCAAAACTTTGATTAAAACCATCAAAATTCATTGATTTATGTGCAAGTTAATAAAAAACATTGAAAGTCAATTACTAAGAATCACTCAACCCGAAAGACAGGGACTAATAATATGGGTTGGAGAATAAATGACGTGCAAATGCTTTTAATTTTTCTATAGGATATTGAATTCTATATTACTTGTGAATAATATGTGTTGGAGAGAAGGAGATGAGTGCTTACTAATATCTCAAAAGTCGCGTCTCCATAATTTGAAAACGTATCTTATAAGTGGTAAAAACGTATACCATAAGTGTTAAAATGATTGTTACATAGTTGTTTGATGCAATTTAAATCTAGTTATGAAAAGGCAGTGGTGAAAAAATTATACTCAACATGAATAAATTTTTAACGCATTAATTAAATGGTTCAAAAACCAACAAAAATTTCACAATTCAAACAACCTAGTCATTAATTAAATGGTTCAAAAACCAACAAAACTTTCACAATTCAAACAACCTAATCACTAAGAATAGGTATGTTAGAGAAAAAGACAAAATCCACCAATCAAAATTTGAGCTTAACTAGTTTAATCACTAGTGTCATGATATTAGATTAGTTGTATATATACTTTGGTCACTCTAATTCTACACATACCAATTTAGGTTGAGTTCTATTTTTATATATATAATAAAAAAAATATTTTATTAAAATTAAATTAAATTTAGTTTAAGTTATCATAAATTTATTATAAATATTGGTTTTCAATATTTAATATATTGGTTTTCATTAGTTGAAATGTCAGTTTCCAAGTTTCTAATATTTTAAATATTGGTTTTCAGTAATTGATATATCGTTTTTCAATATTTGTTTTTATAACATTAAATTGGAATTTGCAACAAGGTCTTCACCCATAACATGAACAAATTAACAAGTATGAAAACGTATGGAAAAGGATTTATGCTCCTTATCTTCCTTCCAAATATTAATACAAGTGTGAGAAAGGCCAAATGCTACTTCTCCTCCTCACTCAAATGATACAAGTGTGAGAAAGGGTCAATACTCCTCCTCTTTCTCCTCATCACTTTAATTACAAAACTATGAGAAAGGTCTAGTGCTCCTCCTTATCCTCCTTAAAATTAATTCATCCACAAGAGTTGTATTGTTGCAATCAAATTGACCTCTATGCATGTTCATGGGGGGTTGAGAAATAACTTTGATTTGTTTGAATGAGTAGTTTATGTAAGGACTTGTACTATGAATAAATGCAAACAAGAAAAGTCTAAAAATAACAACTAATTACAGTACTATGATTATAGGCTATAGAGAAACAAATTATGAGACAAACAAAATAAGAGAGATTTCTCATACATGAGAAAATCATACACTTTAAAAGCATATGCTTACACTGTTCTAAGACTTAGTAAAATGTTAGAAGAAGTTCTACACATCAAAAGATTCATAATAAAACAATGATTTCTTATTATAGCTCTATTTTCCACCCTAGAGACACATGGGGGACCTATTGATGCTTGTCACACACCCAACCACTTAAAGGAGCATCTAAGGGATGGGACGTTGAAGTTTTAACTTTCTCTTGGTTCATCTTTGGTCCCTTACTAAGAAAAACCCTCCTCCTCTGCTTATCTGAAGTTTACATATCACACTGAGCGCCTAAGTCAGTTAGTGGAGTCCTCCTTGTGACCTCGGGCTGAAGACTGGGAGCTAAAAGGTCCTCTTAACGAAATTTTCAGGACTTCGGGACTCCCAGACTTCGAGAGTTCCAATCAGTATTGCATGACATTCTTCCCGAAGGCCGAATTCTCGGATTGTCGAACAGCAGAGAAAATCAACGGTCTGCATCACCCATTGAGATCCTATGGTTAAAAAGGGGGTTTTGGGACTTCGTCTTGGGAGATATTTTCCGCTTCACCACGTGACATCCCCAGAGTGTTGAACTGATGGAGTTATGAAGGGCCTCGAGATTTCTCCATGTGGCCAATCAGTCAATGGTCACGATTTATTCTGGGACTTTAGGCTTCGGTTCCTTACACGAATATATACTCTATGCTCCAAAATTTCAGACTCCCGGAGTCTGAACTGCCGAAGTATCCATTATCGCACGGGATGATGTGTAATACACGGTGGTGAGTATGGGTGGGTCCCAAGTTTCCCACTTGTTAGATGAGCCCAACACCAGACACGCGGCAATATAGAGCTTTACACGTGGCCCTTATAGGGGTGACATGTGTCACATTCTAATGGGTCCATGGGGTCTACGGATGCACAAATCTAGGTAACACGTGGCATACATAACATGGGTCCATGTCACCTTGAGTGACATCAGGATAACACGCCATCTTGGACTAATCGTCGCCCAGCCCTTCGATCTCACGGTCAGTAAGAGTCCACGTAGTCCCTGGATCTATGACATTTATTACTTTGGGGCTTCAACATGTTAAGTTCTTCGGACATGATTGAATCGATTGTGAAGATTGATGGCTAGGAAGGGTTGTGGATTCTCGACTAGCACAATGTTTAAACTCATCGTCGAGTTCCGCAATGGAAGATGCACATTGGCGGAGGGACGAATGAGTACCATCGATTTGTGGATGAGTAATGATCGACGGTCGTTGGGGATTGCGGAACAACAACTTATGCGATTGTTAACTCAAATTTTAGATCCTGCAATGGCTCCCCTCCATTGATATGTCCTTACTGAGATCTGACGGTCAAGAATTAATCTGACATTGATTTGGCGGTCCTCCTCTGCAAATCCTAGATCTAATGGTTGTGGTGGATTTCGCATTGAACCACCTCTAATCTCCCGAAGTGGTCAACATCAGGCTGACCTCGGCAGGGATCCGACAGTCAGGGAAGCTCCCGAAGGATCCTAAGATATATGGCTCTCGTTACTTTGCAGCTACAGACTACAGAGCTTTCCAACTCCTCACGTTGTGAGTTCCTCGAAGAGCTAAGTCTTCAGACTCTCTAATATGGCACCAAGTGTCCTCATCCTACCAACGATCGAGATTCATTTTGGCGTTCACAACTTCGGAGGTTTTCACATGTGGTAGGTTCTTGGGCAGGTTCCTTCGGAGTACTAAGTCTCTGAATTGTGGGATCGCTTTCCACATGTCCTATCATCCGACGACTCTAATTCGACGGAAAATTTTAGATAGAGGACAAGTAGGGGCCATATGTCACTCCATGATGAGTTCCCAATCGGTTGGATAATCGAGGGTGGGATTCTTAGATCGAAGGCTAGGAGGAATCCCATAGGATTCGAAGAACAATGGTCCACATCGCTTCAGAAGTTCGACATTTGGGGGTTCGACGTGTATCTCCTGGCTTTCTCTCCAAACCATGCCAGATCTATCGTCACGTGTGCCTAGCATCCACGGCCAAGATTCACTCTGGCTTGTAGAGATCCAGGGAAACTTACATGTCCCTATATTGTCGAATACCCATACTTCCGGATAACCATTGAGCTATGGACACATGTCCCTCCATTTTCAATGGTCCCAATTTACTCCGCGACTCCAACATTCAAGAGTTTCATGATTAGACCACTCTTATTCTCCCAAAGTAGGACTTTGAAAAATCACTTAACGCTTCCCTTCCTAAGTCCGATCGAACGGTTGAGAGGGATCCACATTGGATCCCCATATCGATGGCCCTCGCCAATTCATGACTTCGGCCTTCAGCTATTTTCGAGGATTATGGAGTCACAAGTCCTGAAGCTGAAAGAGCTAGCTCCTTTCGGACTAGTGCAGGGTTCCTAGGCATTGGTCACATGGGTTATTTGGGAAATATTGTGGGATAAGAGATAATATTTTTAGCAGCAAATGAGTTAAGGACATGGGCATGATCCCTCAGTCTGATGGGTGGATAGTCTGAAGGGAAGATGCCCTTCTCTCATAGAGATGAACTTGACATTCCCACTAAGGTGAATTCAAAATATCGGTAGGACTTAGACGTTTCAGTCAATCCTACCCCTAATCTCCTGTGGATTCACATCCCATGACTCTCTAGCAGCTAAACTGAGATAATTCAAAGATCATAAAAATATAATAGTTTACAGAAGCCAAAGAGCATTTCTAATAATTGTTTAAATACTGAAGGACTTAACCATAAACACATACAGTCATCATTGCATTAAATACATACATATATATATATATATATATATATGCACACACACACACACACACACACACACACACACACACAAAGTATGATAATACTTATAAGAAATGGAGAATGTGAAGTGACTGTTGAAAGGGTTTCATGTTTCCTCCCAACCAAAGGCATAGCCACTCCTATCGGATTTACCATTGGCCACCCCCGAGCTAGACTATAATGCTCTGAAAGAGATTCTTTCTCTTTTCTCCATGACAGTCAGGGATGAAGGTTACTCTCCTCCTCCCACAGGAAATTGGCAACTAGTTTTCTCTACTCCAAGCAAGGAGGTCTGCACGAGTACTTCCTCAATCACTCGCCAGCCTCGTTTATCAGCTTCTATCCAAACCCTGTTCATGGCTTCTTTCAGTAAAAAATGATCTTACTGCTCATCTTTTCCTCTCAAATCTAGAGTTGAAGTATGCTCCCTTCTCTTCTCGGCAGAGTGTTTTCTCTACTCTGTTATCTTGTTGATATGTCTATATCCCCGAATTACTTGATTTATTTCCACCCTCAGCAATTTTGTGTGGGTTTGAATCCCAATTCATGGTCAGGCATGAAATCCTTACAGATGGGTACCCTGCCACATCTCCTCATTAACTCTTGAGGAGGGCCTTCCAACTACCAGCCTGACTGGTAATTCATTTCTAGGTTAGAGGATTGAGCAATTACACCCAGTAGGTACTGGTCTAGTGAGGGTCATCTCAACCATTCTTGGTTTCCCTTCACCATCTCTCTCATATCATGCATGGTCTATCTTGGAAAACTTTCCCCCTTTCATCAGTTGTGCAACACATATCAAATTTCTATTGATAACATAAAATTCATACATTGAACCTTTTATACAAAGGTTCATCAAATCAAACATTCACACATTTAGTCCTCTGTAGTCTCTTGGCCAATTATAGTTATATTTACAAAATGGGGGAAACCGAGGTATTACAATCCCCTCTCCCTTAAAGGAACAACGTCCCCGATCTTCTATCTGTTGATATGCCCTGTATGTACAAAAGTAAACAAAAATGGATATGCATGTCTCATGTCATCCTCCATTTCCCAGCTGGCCTCATATGGGCCAAAGTGTTTCCACTGCACCTTGACTTGTGCAATGGTTTTTCTCCCTCGAGTTCCACCTGAATCACAAACCAGTCAATAATATGATTAGAATCATGTACATACTTCTTTAATAAAGAAACATGGAAAACATTATGTGCCTTCACTGTGGGAGGAAGTGTTATTCGATAGGCTACTGGTCCCACTCTATCCAAAACTTCAAAGGGTCCACAATACCAAGGTTCCAGCTTGGCACAAGCTCCCATTCTCAAAGAGATTTTCCTGGGTCTAACTCGGAGATACACATGATCTCTTGCCTTGAACAATGGAGTCCTTTTCATGTCTGCATAGCTCTTTTGTCTATCTTGGGCTATCTTCAGATTTTGTCTAATATGAATTACTTACAGTTCCATTTTTTTTAGCATATCTGGCCTGATTGTAACTCTGTCTATTGGGTTGTTCCAGCTGATTGGGATGTTGCATTGCCTTCCATAGAGGGCTTCAAAAGGGCTCATTTTTAATGACTCTTAATAGCCATTGTTATAGGAAAATTCTACCAGTGGTAGGTAGTCCTCCCACTTCTTGGGTTGATGCATTACATGCATCCTCAACATGTCTTCTAATACTTGGTTTACCCTCTTTGTATGCCCATCAGTTTTAGGGTGATAGGCTATACTAAAGAGTAATTTTGTTTCAAATCCAATAAACATATATTTCCAGAAGTTTGAAGTAAACTTTGTATCTTTGTCGGATATAATTTCCTTAGGCATGCCATTGTTGGCACAGGGGCAGACCCAAGGTTCAATGCTACAATAGCGCACCAACAAAACCCTAACTACTAACCCTTTCGGAAACACCTGCGAAGTAGATGAAGTCTCACCCGAGGTAGAGGCAATGGTGGTTGTAGGACTCAGATGTTTGCAACCTTAGCTGGGACATAGATCTGTGATTCTAACACTCAAAAGAGCACTCAACAGTTAACATTCATCAATATTCAATCTCAATTACAGTGCTATTAAACCCTAATTACAGTATTCAACCAGATCTAGCATCTAACAACACTTAGCATGACGAAACAGATCATATCTTAACAAATTCAGCACTAAGCACATGTATATAAGTCAGATCTAACATCCATCCATATTATTAAGCACTTAGAATTGACAAATCATTCATCTATGTTAAAGCACTAAACATATTAACATATAAACATAACACATCGCACAAAGTAGAGAAACACATCATGTACGTGGTTCACCCCCACCCTAGGGCTATGTCTACCATCTCTTTGTCTTCTTTATTATCTTTGGCCAAGCTTCTTATAGGCACATAGCATTCAAGTTACACTCCGCAGAAGGCAGGAGATCTACGTGCACTCCGCCAGATCCTCCTTCTTCTCGCTAGGGTATAGCACCAAGCCTTCACACAGTCTCTTACAGTTACTTGCACTAGCCTTGCAAGCCTCACACAGTATGCACAAAGCACTTACAACTCTTGTTCACACAGATCCAACTCTAGCACTTAGCCATTCATATCTCTATATCTATGCTCAATACATCTCCTTAGCATCTATTTATACATATAAAATAGGCCTAAGAATGGGTAAACCCATGGGCTGACATTCCCATACCCGTTACATAATCCCAAATCCCAAAAAGGGCCCTAAAAGGGGAAGAGATCCCACGATCTTTGCTTCATCCT
The DNA here is from genome assembly GCA_032191745.1 of Picea mariana. Taxonomy (NCBI): domain Eukaryota; kingdom Viridiplantae; phylum Streptophyta; class Pinopsida; order Pinales; family Pinaceae; genus Picea; species Picea mariana. The sequence goes on from JASDQU010815651.1 coordinate 53,442, forward strand.
ACACTCTGACTTCGATAGCCTGTCAAAGTCCCAAAATAGGTTAAACATGACCAAGAATCCTCAAAACTTGGTCAAGGGCCAACAAGCCCCCAACACTCACCTGTGAATCATCTCGAGTCACTATGATTTGACTAGTTCTGCTTCAAAAGTCTCAAGCCTGGCTTGAGCTGCTTCGACTTGTTGTTGTGCTACAACCTCTTGTTCAACGAACTCTTGTATGACTGCCTCATTGACAGGCCCTCTAGGCATTGTTTAGCTGCAGTGACGACTTGCTCCAGTTCCTCTCCTCGGACTTCGATCTCTGTGAACAGTTGGTAAGTCTTATCCTGTACAGGTTGGAGCCTCTGCGTTACTTCCATAACTTTGCTTTGAATAGTGTGGTCCTACTGCTGCGAAGTGCGTTGCTCCTGGGATCGCTTCATTCTTTCCACAGCTGACAAGGGCTTCAATAGTGCTTGTATTGTTTCTTCTTGATACTTCGCCTCTTGGAGCTACGAATCTAGTGCCTTCATTTATGAGTTCTCGATGAGTTGCTCGTAGGTCTGGGCACTGCGGTCAGTGAGTTGTTTACATTCCATGGCAAGGGCCTTTATTCTCTCAATTGCGATTCGAGCAGTTGCTTCTCTTTGGTCCCTCACATCCTGTGGGGTGTTGGGCATAGTACAGAGCTCTAAGTCTATTATTCATTGTTGTATTTATTGGATAGCTTCTGCGAGCTGCTCTACTTGATGTGTGACTTGTTCTTCAACCTGTATCTCTAAGCTTGTCACAGAGCAAAGTTCTCTGTTGACTTCTTCCTTCACTTTGAATTGCTCTGCGAGCAACTATTCTCTTTCTTGTTGCATCTGTACTTTATCTTCTTCAAAATTTGCCTGGAGAGAAACCTTCTCCTGCTCTTCAACTCTGTGTTGCTCTACGAGTACACCTTGCACTTGGTTCAAGGCCTGCCTGGCTTTTTCTGCTTCTTCTTGAGCACGATGAAGGTGACCTTTGACCTCATCAGCTAGTCGGTGGAGTTGGGCTGGCTCATATCCCAACTCTGGTTCTCTTGATGGCAAGGGCGCAATGGAAACTGCACGGCTAGACTGAAGGACCTATTGTACCCCTTGGAGTTCGACCTCAATTCTATCGTACATTTCCTCCTGCTTATCTTCTTGTTTCTCTGCAATTTCCAGCAAAGCGTCATTTAGAGCTGTGATGATGAAATCAAAATCATCGGCAGTAAGGACAGTCTTCATCTTGGTCACGGTGGCTTTCGATTTCTTCCGCGAAGAAGGTATCAAGGGAGAAACCTTCCTCTTCTTCATGGGATGGGCCTCATATTTGGGCGGTGTTACTTCACCTTTCTTTTGTTCATCTCCCTTGTCATTTATATATTCTACTTCCTCATCACCCCCTCGGCCAGGTGATACTGAAGCAGTCTTTCCTGAGGCCCTGCTTAATTCTTGGACCTCTTCAGTCTTCTTCGTTCTATTGGGCCTGGGTGTATCATGTTATTTATGCATGGTCTCTGGGATGTCAGGGTCAGACATCTCTGCAGGGTCTACGGGAATAAGGAGGTCTGTGAACCAGTCCTTAGTGATATCCTCTAGGTCTTCTTCCATGAGATTTTAGTACGAATGAATTTGCCACTTATGTTCATCGACTTGTGTTGTAAGGTAGATGAAGTGTTGATCTGCACAGAACTTCATCAGAGGTTATAATATCTGTAAGGTTTTTGGATTCATGTGAGGTTCTGCTTCTATGACTGCCATTGTTTTTTCATATCACTAGAGTACCAAAGGGTAGTGAACTTCACAGCAAGTGGCTCGAACGGTTCAATATCCGGGAAGGTCGCACCTTCCAGCATCTCCCAGGAAAAAAAGGCAATAACGATCAGGAGCCATTTGAAGTGGAACTTGTAGCCCTGATCCTGGGCTTCGCGACAGTCTAGCTCCAACTGATTCACCAGGTACTTCGCCCAGTTCATCTATAAACCTTCTACGCACTTTCCCACGAGGTCAACAACAAAGACTGTGACTTGCGTAAGTATGTTCTTCCTTACTAACTTTCCTTCTATTAACTGACAGGAGAGGCGCACTACGCCATTCTGGATGGAGGATACCTTGTAGCCTCACATTCCCTTTTCGACATCGCCATATGTATCCTTGATTTTCTGTTCTAGTGCGCGATCTATGGATTTTCCTGGATAAAAATCCTACGAGTCGGGTCCTTGCATACCCAAGCTTACGATCCTATGGATCAACGGCAGGTCGACTGTGATACGGCGGTCTAGACATAAGTAACCGCCATGGTAACATGAAAGCAATATCTTGACACATGCATTCACTTCCTGGTGCCTTTCAAAGTGTGGGATCTTCATTACATTTAGTAGAGTGGACTGCGGAAGGTTCATCTTCCATGGTTGGGGGATTATCTTGGAGTTCTTCCCCTTCGTCCTGGTCAAGAATTTAAACAAAGTGAGCATATGTAACACCCTGTTTCCCCCAATTTGTAATTAATCATAAAATAGGAATTACCATGCTCAGGCATGAGGACAATGTAAATGTATTATTGACTGAGTTTCCAAATAACTGACTGTGGGGGTGAATCCTTGAACGTACTGGCCATGATATCACTAGAGGAAGAATGTGAAAACTATACAAGAGGGTTCATATATCAAAAAACCCCAAATCTCCCTTGATAAGGATGAAAAACCTCCTTAGAATCCCAAGGAAATAAATCAGTTAATGAAGAAAGGACTGGTGGTTGAACAATCAACCACCCCCATGAATGGAAACATGGGCTTTCAGTCCAAAGTACCGCAGTGACTTGCATACTTGAGCTTCCTTCTGATAGAAGGAACAGGATAGATCGATAAAACCTTCCATGGTAAGGGGGATACAAAAAAGGAGAAGAGACATGGGACTGAAGAGCATAAGCTCGTAAGGGAGATGCTCCAGCAAAATCATGAAGGGAAGGCTACGAGCTTGATGTGGAAGAGCATCTAAGAAACCATGTCGAGGCCATAACCAAAAGAGAAAGCTCTGAGTTGCAGAGAAAACGATGGGATCCAGGACCGTAGATCCAAGGATCTGTCAGAGCTCTATTGACCGTCGATCTTAACCCTTGCATAGGCAGAAGAGTGGACTCGATGAAGTCCTGAAAGTCTCGAAGTATTCGGAACCGTACATTGCTAAAGGACACGTGGCAGTTTGGTAGCATTTCGCTAACTCGCGACTTGGAGTGGTCAAAGGGTAAGACCGCACGAACTCACGATTCACGAAATCATGACGTGATCGTGGTCGTTGATCCATGAGTGATCTAGACCATCGATTTAGTGTGAATAACTTTCATCATTTCGGCATATGGGAAACCAGAGGGAAAGACCCCTCGTCTTCGCAAGTCGCGAAATCCCGGTATACGAAACCCCGACGCGCTCTATCGATGAGCCGGTTTAGTGTGAATAACTTTTGGCGTTTCGGCATCCGGGAAACCAGAGGACAAGACCCCTCATCTTCGCAAGTCGCGAAATCCCGATATACGAAATCCCGACGCGCTCTGTGGATGATCCCTACGCCACAGGACAGGGTCATGTGGTAGAAGGAGGAGGTAGGCCCTAGCAGTTAATCAAGGGTCTAAATTCGAGAATCGACATTTTGAGTCCCGAAAGAATCTGGACCATCCATTTGTAGAGGATGCGTGGTGAAGATCTAGAGCCGTCGGGGTTCCGGAGATCGGGGAAATAGGAGTGAATACCCCGCCAGAATCCCAAAAGGTAGAATGTCGGGATTTAATCCGGGCCGCTGATCAAGTCAACGATCTGGACCGTAGATCATGATGATACCAGGCTTTCGAGTTTCAGAGATTAAAGGAACAAGGGTTCCTTGCAACAGGAATCTTGAAAGTCGAGTTCCAGTAGTGCCATTTGGTGTTAGCGTGTGTTCACTGAGGTGGTCACATGGAGTAGGAAAAAGGGGAGACAAGGAGCTCGTTAACCCCATTTTGGGTTTCGGCATTTCAAGGGACAGGGAGCCGAGGAGAGCTCTCACACAGAAATCCTGAAACACGAAAGCCGGAAGTGCCTTTTTGGTAAGGCCTGTGGTCATAGCCAACGATCACATGGAGGAGAATAAGGGAAGGGATGGTCTGCGCTAGGCCCCATAGAAATTCAGGGATTCTGTCCCTCGAAGAAAAGACGAAAAATCTAGGTTGTCATAGTGGGTGTGTGACAAATTGGTATCATAGCATGGTTACAACACTTGGCCTACTTGGGCTCATGTACAAGTCATGTAAGGAGATATTATTATCTACATTTTCTCTTTAAGGAGAAGGACTGCAGAATGAAACTGTAATTTGGGAATTTCTACGGAATTCCAGCAAAGGAATTATATTGTTCCTTTGTCAAAATGATAACTACTCTTATAGGAGTAGGGATGCATTGATCAATATTACTAATAAGACCTGAGTGTGAATAACAGAGGTGGAATAAATTGTGCTATGAAGCTGCACGAGCCAGAAAAGGGACATGAACTGAGTTGTTCTGTTATAGTGTGACGATGGCTACCTACTAAAGCAGGTAGAGTCTCTTGCAATTGAGATGGCTGGTTAGGTAAGAATTAAGATCCTCAT